>RXPK01001591.1:0-133804 GCA_004143645.1 Protaetia brevitarsis
CGAAACATTCGGGCAAATTCATAGCTCTATGCCATAGAAGTGGGATTGTATTTTTGAAATATCATAAACATAGAAGGACAGGTATCTGTAAAGAGAAGGCGATTTAAGAATAAAAGTTTTATTGTTATTTAATAAAAATATTAAGCTGGGCAATCCATTATATTCTTTTTTTTTTAACTCTACAGAAAAATTGGAAAGTTAGCAACTGTTTTAGTTTTTTTAAAAAAAATGAATTTCAAGTTGTATTTAACTTTATAACCTAAACTAAATACAATTGTTAACTTTACATTCAATTATAACTTTCTTAAACAATTAGGTAATATCGAGTATTCGGTCTGTCAAGTCAACTAATAAATACTCGTTATTCACTATATTTTATAACTCTTCAGGAGGCACTAAAGTATACAGAAATGTACAACCGGCATCACACACACGCTACAGATAAGTAAACTGAACCTTTTCAAAACTTTACCAAACTTAAAGTTTACGAAAGAAAAATTCCATGACTATAGAGAATATTTGAATCATAATGGTAATAGTTATAACACGCGTGTGTACAACTACTGTTTGTAATACTCGTAATTAATAACGTGTCGCTACGCGCCTTGAAACACTTGTTTTTTAAGATTATCGCGATTAGCCCGTCACAGCAAGCACGTGCGTCCCGTAAAAATGTAAGAATTAAACAATAATGAACAAGCGCCATTTTTTCCAGATTTGGTTATATATAAACCTAAAAACAATAATGGATTTTATTTAATATTGTTGTTTTAGAATGAAATTCAAAAAACAAGTTATACAAAAAATACAGAATTCGAAATGATTAAAATTTCCTGATTCCTCCAGGTTTTTATAATAATTTAATCTCCCATAAGCTCTAATCTAAAATTACCTCGTTATTTGAGTTTTATGTGTTAATTTTGTGAAAACATAAAATCAATATGTATATGTATAATAATGTTTAATAAAATTGCATTACATACATACGCAATAGTAAGTCCAATAACAAATTGGAGTTGCTAAACGAAAGCATAAAAGTTTTAGATTTCGTTACAGATATATACTATTGTAATTTCAAACCACCGAGGCATTGTTCCAGATTTCTCGAATGCCAGTGACTTTGCAAATATGGTAAATATCACTTTATTTACTTTGTTTAAACAGTGTCGCAACTTCGTGGATTTCTACTAAATCTAGCAGAATCAAATATAAATCTAGTGAGTTAATTTGATTTAGGGGATAATATGGAAATTTGATAATTTAAAAATCATCGTAAATTTAATTCTGTCTGCTTTGTAACTATTAAGGGATTATGCAAAAAAATTTGTAGATATTTTTTTTCCTAAATTCATCTATGTTTTTTTAATCTATAAAGCTAGAGATGAATAGAGGAGCAAGTGTTATAGACCAGGTAGGCAAAAAATGACAACATTACAAATCATAGAAGGGAAGATAGATCAGCAAGAACCATGCTGACCTTTCTATACTTTTGACACAAACAACAGAAAAATAATATGGAGAACTCAGCCATTTACGTAATAAAAAAGCTAATTAAACAATAAAACATACTTATATTAAAGAAAATATACTTTATATATCAAATAATATACCTTTATGTATTTATCTTTGTTCTATTATTGTCACCACCCCAATTCATACCTAAAACAACACCATACAAATTATTGTTAATATATATTTAAATACAACATATATTGTAATAGCTTGTGCCAATTGTTATATAATATCATGTGATTCTAATAATAAGAGAAGCTATCAAATCTACTGACAAACTTAAACATTTTTACAAGGGCCACTGGCCGATTGGGTTTATTTATCAGAAGAGTTAAAGGAAACTTACGGCATACCATTAGATAAACTAAATGGTGCAATGTATTTATAGATATCCACGTTAACGAGTGCTTAACATGACGTTTCCTTGCATCAGGTCCGGACTAGAATTTGCTCTAATTTTACTTTTTTTTTATATTTTATGATGAAATCCGGTTTCGGCGGGGTTTGTGCTTTATATGTCGTGTTAACACCCTAGCAAAATTTACTTTTTTATTTGATACACCCTGTATACATGTTGCTTGCTTGTATCTTGTATTTAGTTGCTCACAAATCTCACAGACATTTCGTTATTTTATTATTGGCAATGAATTATTATTTCTCTCCGTGCTGCGGAAACAAAGTATCAGTGGTACATAGCAGTTATCCTTTTTATAAGTATTCGCTGTTTTGCAATTTATTTACATTGATTAGCAATTTGAAGATTTTATTTTAATAACAGAATGCAATGCCAAAAACTCTGATTAAAGGATCGTCTTTTAAGATGTAGAAAGTAGGCAGTATATGAACAAAATGTATTTTGTCAGAAAATAGTTACATCACGCCATTTTGATGATCATGAGAATATAAAAAAAAACACAAAAGCAAAGCAGGCAACTGGCTGGAAATGTCTCAAATGTAAATTGTAATTATATACATCAATAAATTGTAAATATTTATAGATCTTATAAAAATCTCAAATGTAATGCTCTTAATATATCAAACTCATATACAAAATGCGAAAAATTGTAAAATGTCTGTCTTAGCCCGTATTTAATCAAAGATCGAAAATATATTGGGGTGTTTTAATGATGAATCAGATACTTATGTTTCAAATATTAATATGAAAATACATAAAATCTAAACTATACAGAATAGTTCATTTATGCAACTACACACACAAAAGTATGTGTTACTTAACAAAATGCTCTTTGGGTTGAATTTTTTGATTTAACGAATTGGTTAACCAAAGCAGTTTTCAGATTCTATAAGATTTAGCTTAAATCGGGTTAGTTATATTACAATTTGACTGGTTCCAATTAACAATGAATGGTTCCTTTAATTACTAGAAGTTAACACTTTTTTTCATTCATCTAAAAATCGGTTAGATAGACAAATATGAAGCATAAATCAAATAACGTTTGGAGTTGTAAAATATTTTAAATAGCAGTTTTTCCTAACAGATAGCAAATGCGTTAAATCCTACATGTATTACGAAATGCTCCAATAGATGGCGTTTCTCCATTCACACAAGTAACAGACATATTGGTCAAATAGGGGAAAATACGTTATAAACATAATTCTGATACACTACAAAAACTCTAAAAGCTTGATCTGAAAGCAAATGTATTAACTGCATATACAGCGGCGGAGTGATCTTTGCATCACCCCAATAGCGGAACAAACACTAGCGTGATTTCATATCGCCATGTTCAATCAAATAATACGTGTTAAAACAAGATTAAAGATTATAGTCGTTCAATAAAATATTCATTAAATAGAATATTATAAATTACAAAATTGTTTTGTAATTTAACTTAAATTTGTTATCATACTAAATTATCTCAACAATATTTTCACGTGATAATTTCAAAGATTGGATGAACTCTTGCAAGATTACTATAAACAATAAAATTTGTGTACTAACAACAAATACCTAACAATTTTTTTTTCCGTTCCTGCAACAAAAAATGTTGATTCGTCATCTATACAACCAAACAGCCAATTGTTAAATCAACTAAATTTGGTTAGCGCAATGCAGGTACTTTTTTGAGTGTATATATGTATTATGTAAATGAGAATTTAAAAAAAAAATCGTTTTCTTATATCAAATATCTTTTTTCGTCTTTTCGTATTAGAAATATTTTCTTGAAAGAAAACCAATTTTCCAAGAAAATTTTATTTCTTACTGCGAGAATCACATTTCTTCCTGTTTTATATGGAAGTTCACGTAATTCTCCTTGCGTAATAAAAAATAATTGCGATATAGAATTGGTTTGGCAATGGAAGGAGCAAATTTTTATACCAAAATCAAGGAAATACCCAAATTTAAACAGTCACGTACACCTCAAAGAAAACGTAATAATAAAAATATAAAAAGACATTTTATACGTGCATATAGACATTGAAGCAATATCTTACGTCTGTAAAGGCAAGGCAATTTAAATTTAATTTGGGAAGTGAAATGCACCTGGTAGTTTCACTTGAAGCATTCCATCACTTAATTATCGATGTCAATTCTGTTACATATTTACATATATATGTATAAGCACTCTGTTATACTTAATTTGTATACGATTTAAATGATGAAATACCGTCCGATATTGTATTTGACACCGTGGATAAAGAATAATTGCAAATCCTCATAATGTTACAACATAATTTGAGTAGCAGCAACGGCTATAACATTTTGTTAGTTTCAATTTATTCGCTGAATAGATAAAATATCAATCTGTAAGTCAGTAAATTCTTAGAATGCGTCTTTAATAAATGATAACAATCCTGATATAGATTGTAACAATTATATTGCACGGAAATAGCACGTATTTTAATCCTTTACATCAGATTTAATTTAGATTATATGCCTGTGAACATGTAATATTATAGGATATCTTTTAATCAGGAAGAAAATAAGTTAATTGCTTGCAACGTGTATCAATATTCCAATCAGATGAATAAATGAACTGCCCAGCTTAGCGAACATATTTGAAACTTTGTATTAAAATTTGATCTAAAATGTTAAATGTGTAATACCATTGTGGGTTTAGAGAGAGAAGAATCATGTAGGAGGATCTTTCAATATAATAATAATATATTTTATTGTAGCTTGATAGGAAAAATAATACAGTACCTCTACAATACGTTATAACTAGAGACCGTATTATATGCAAAGAAGAAACTGGAATATATAATTTATGCGCATATATATGCATCGATTTTTGAGAAAATATACATAAACCTGAGGCATATATGCATAAAAATTGCGACAATATGCAAAATTTTTACATACGATAAATAAAAGCAGAAATTTAAATATTAACTTTTATTGCACAAAATATTTTTCACAACATATCTAAAACAATGTATAATTAAATGTTTTCAGAATTGTGTAAAAGGAAGTATTGTTCTTCAATGCAGAATACATATGTTTCGAATGAAAAGCTTCTTTTCAACATCCACAACTGTAACTGGGTGCATTTTTTAACTGACAAAGCTATAATTTGACTTAATATACAAAAGGTTTTGTAGCAATTCTGTTGATGTTACTATCTTTTTGCAGTTTTATAGAGTAATGTAGTCAGCAGAGATTTTAAGAATTACATTTTTTATTCCTTCAAAATTATCGGCGAAAAAATATTGCAGCCTCTAACCATGTACCCCATCTCGTAATAATCGGTTCAGGAGGCAACTAGGCAACAAGGCAACAAGTCGCTCCTTATAAAATTGGATTCGTAAAGAGTGCTTTGAGAAAATGCTTTTTGACATTGCTAATTAAAATCATTAATCAAGGGAATTGATTGCTAATGTCTCCGCTACACGATTGAACCCATGAGCTAAACAAGTGGTATGAATAATGTTACTATAAAAAAAAATTTCAATTTTGCGCGGCTTTTATCATGTATGATGCAGCGTCGGACAACATTAATAAAAATACAGTTTTCTAGAGCAATGCAGTCAGCAGTGATTTCAAAAATTACATTTTTTATTCCTTCAAAATTATCGGCGAAAAAATTGGATTCGTAAAGTGCTTTAAAAATACTTTTTTGACATTGCTAATTAAATCATTAATCACAGGGAATGGATTCCTAATATCTTCGGCTACACGATTGAACCCATGAGCTAAACAAGTGGTGTAAATAATGTTACTATAAAAAATTTTTAAATTTTGCGCGGCTCTTATCATGTATGGTGCAGCGTCGGACAATATTAGTAATTTTTTTCGCAAGGTATACTTCCAGGTAAAAAGAAATTTGATAAACCTTCTTGAACGAATTGGACAATTGTCGCATTATTTATTTTTTGAAGTTCTTTACAATAAATTAAATATGATTTACCTACATATCTTCGATGAAGATTCCTATTAACAAATGACAACTATAAGGCCACACTTATCCGTACTTTCATCTACCCATGATATAAATAAAATTATTCCCTACCAATTGTTGAATTTCTGCTATGTTTGCTGGTAACAAGCTGTGACATAAATTTTTCGTAAGGTACTTTCGTCAGCAGTGTATTATGTTTGCACATATTTTTTGCAGAAATGATTTCAAATAAACATTGTTTAAATCTTGCTAATGGTATGTTAGACAAATTAATGCGTTACACAGATCCGTATTATATTCTTCTTGTTCTGAGTTTCGTGAAGTTGATGCTACACATTGACGTATAGATTGCTGCACACATGCGGATCGCTTTAGTTTTTACATTTTGCAATATGTGATGGAGTTTTAGCGTGTGATCAATCAGCTATTTTCTCTCAAAAGACACCTACAACAACAATTGTCATTTTATATATCAAATTATAAAGAATTTAAAAACAATTGTAAAGAGCTTTTAGTAAAATTAAACTTACCAGTTTACTGCAGGCTCGACAAAATATTTTGTCGCATTCTTTACCAGTTCAGGATATGGCTTAATCATAAAGACATTTTGTTCGCTATAACTTACTGTATGTACGCACAGTATTTAAAAACGTAACACAATTACATGCGTGTCGCTCAAAGATATTCATTGAATGAATAGTTTATTTGGGAATTAATAATAATAAAAACGTATTTACCACATCCCTTCTGCTAGGCGAAATTAAACACACGTGCAGTCCTGGGAAAAAAGTATTTAGGGACCCAATGTAAATAGATTTATCGTTCTGAGAATTGTCGGTTGTCGATCTACATTAGGAATTGCTAGGAATTTTTACTAATAGAAGGATAAAAAAGCTTAATATGCAATATATGAACTTGTAAAAATATGCAAGAATGCCTAAATATGCAATATAATGCAGTCACTAATAGCGTAATTAAATTTCAATTAGTGTAATACGTCTACATATAGACTATAATTAAAGATATATAAAAAATAAAATATATGCACTTTGCATATAATCCGGTCTCTAGTCATAACCAATTATCAAATATGTACAATTTAATTGCCATTTAAGAAAGTCTTGAGAGTCCCAGATTACAGAAGAAATCAAATAATTTCTTACGAAAAGTTGCCAAAGAAATGATTATTTTGAGCTCATTTGATAAAATATTGACAAATTTTAAATACATATAATTTAAATTATTTTGGATTAAAGTTAGTCTAGTTTTAGGGTAGCAGTAATCGTTTTTGTTTCTAGTGTGATAATAAGTAAAAATTGATTTTGATCGAACAGATGTTTATTTTTAAAGAGGAATATTAATAATTCAAAGATATAGATTCCATATAAAGTCAGGATTTTAGTTTTTTTTTTAAAAAAGACCTCTATATACATAACAGATTAAAATTTAGTTTATATAAGTACGTAATATGTTTTTTTTGAATTATATGTATTCGAAAAGTACCACTTCTACCCTCACAAGATAATTCCGTATTTTAAAGTGCGGAATACAGCAGCCCATATTATACGTATTACCCGAAGGGTGTGCGCATCCAACGAAATCTCGCAATTGCCCTGATGTCAAAAACAGATCACATTTAAAGTTTTTTAGCTATATATCCCTAGGAGTATGCATATATAGATGAGCCTAGGCGCAATGTTAAAATTGACATAATTTTATGAACAGAGTAGGCGGATGGGGTCTCGTCAAAGAAGCTTCGGCGCTAAGTTGTCCTAGGTTCGTTCCTCTCCCAAACTAGATGCTCAGCCTAAATAAATTAAAGTAATTATGATATTTATCCTTGAATAATTTTATGTAATAAAATGAGTTTCAACGTTGTAAGCGTCAAACTAAAAATCGAAGACAAATAATTTAATAGCAATATTGAACGCTATCTTTTAATCGCTACACTAAATATTTAACAACCGAGGATTTTAAGCGAAAAGAAACCAGAATATGCCGGAGAAGTACCGGCTCAACTGAAATGGAAATATTCTATTCCGAGGTGGCCTCAACACAATGAACGTTGTAAGGTTCTAATAAAAATAAAATAACTATTGTGTTTTGGTATTTTAAAATATTCTAAATAAGCCATAAGGAAACATAAAGAAATATATGTTCATCTCCTTTAATCTACCAGTCATGGCACGTGTGTAGATTCTAAGAATTATTTTGTTATTGAATGCTTCTGCGTAAACTTGTCTGCATTACATCAAGGGGATTACCTTTCTTTTGTTGTTTATTGTAGCCATCCATTACTCGAAGGTGACTAGATGGCATAATTTGTGCAAATATTTAAAATGTGTTCTTGCATAATTATTTGAACAAATAAATTTACTGAAACCATTACTTCAGTTACAAAAAACTGTTTAAAGTTTAGTTTTATAAGAATTTCTTAATATGAATGTATAAATAAATAATCTATCAGACATAAATACCAAATGGCAATTTTTAATGAAAAAGTATGGAAAATATGAAAAAATCTTATTTTTTTATTAAAAATTATTTTAATAGTTATTAAAAAAAATAGTTATTCTTTTTTAATGTTTTATTCCTATTGCTGACGGCACAAATCGAATTACATGTGTTGTAATTTTTGTATAAAATGTGGATTAGATGTTTTGAGTTTCTACAAAAATAAATTATTGCTTAAATATGCTTATTATAAATACTAATATAACGCACCCAGGTAACTAAAGAGAAACAACAGTTAATAATAATTCAAATATAAAAAAAATACGAACAGTTGATTGAAATTAAATTTCGACGTAAACAATAGAGAATTAGAAGTCAGAATTATTGTATAAAATCTTTTGGCGGCAACTACAAAGGCTATACTTCTGGGCGGCATCTTTGTCGGGCACAGTAAAATGTATTATCTTTCAAGGGATAGCCCTCTCCGCCGTAGATTACGATGGCATTCCGTTTAAAGTATATATATTAGAATTACGTCTAGAAATTCGTTTTACCAATTTTAGGAACCTAAGTGTTCATAATTTTTTTGAGCTAATTGTATGTGCATTAAAAAATTTTTTAGGGCAGATGCATTACATATATCAAATCATTTTACTACTAAAGTGGACAAAACAAGAAGATAATTCAGAATAAGAAAAAAAATTAAAAATATACTTCTTGCAATGTCCATACAAACGAATTGAATAAAAAATATTATTCTAAAAACCAAGTTAGTCGTTTAAGTTTTTATTATTTAATGCAAAAATATCTTGACAATTAATAATTCTTGCTGATATTTTGTGAGTCGATTCATAAACAAACAAAGAAACAATTCTCCTCTTTGATTATATGAACGAAAATACGGCACTACTTTTATTTATTTACTGTCTTATTTATCAAACTATTCAGCAGAATAAATAGTTTGCAAAAGTACATACGTGCATAGAGAATATTTTGTAGACTTCTATATTTCAAATCTTCGTACCACTAAAGAGAACAAAACAAGAAAATAATACAAATGAGAAAAAAATTAAAAATACACATCTTGCAATGTCTACAAACGAATCGAATAAAAATATTATTCTGAAAACCAAGTTAGCCGTTTAGATACGCAAAAATATCTTGATGATTGATAATGCTTGTTCATATTTTGTGATTCGATTCATAAACAAACAATGAACAATTCTCCTACTCATTCGATTTCCTATTTTAGATAGATATTTCATGTAAGCGTCCGGAGAATACCGAGAATACCCGAATCTCTGCGTTGGTAAATTATCTTCTCAATACTAGATGTCATATCATGCGAAATCATAATTTACTACCTATTTTTTCTCGCCGCTTTTTAATTCTCGCCATGAAATCGTAAAATCATTTTTCCCTATCTCGTGGGTTCTCTATACAGGGTGTATCAGATATAGAGGTAGATATAATAATATGTAGCAGCTGTAATCATATACGATCAAAAAGTCTTAATGTACACAGGGTCTATATGTAAGCATTACCGAGAAAAAAAATATTGTGTAAATGCCGTGAGCTAGAGCCGCACCTGTGCCCAACCTAAATGCTGTCCCGAGTATACCCCCACATACCACTATCATTGGATCATTGGATCGCCGCTTGGAGTGCATGCCACTTCGAACATTTTATTTAAATTCTTCCCGTCTCGAAAAAACGATCCTTTTCAGGACCATCATGATTTCACATAAAGAAAATCGAAGCTTGATGCATCGGCAAAAGCGCGGGCATGTATAGATTCATTTTCGCGCGACATCATAGTAAAAAGGCGTGTTTGCAAATTTTCTGTATCTACATTTATTTGTGTGTAATTCCATTCAATTCATTTTGCGTTATTTGATTAAATAAATCCAAAAGAAATAACTCAGATTCATGTGGTACCGTTTATTAATAACTAACTCTCGATTCGACAAAACAAAAAAATAAAAAATATTTACGTTTTTTGTAACTACTGAAGTCGCATATCCGGTGAAACTCGAACGTCTTATCAGGATATTAAAAATAATACTTTGTAGACTTACGTAGAATGCTCTTAACAAATAAGGAATGTTTATTTTATAAAAAGAAGAAATTTAAAATGCCTCAGTTTTGTTATTTTTACAAGGGCACACTGGCCGATTGGCCTTTATTTATTCAGAATCACGTTAAATGAACTTACGGCGTACCATTAAGAACAATACTAAATGAGTGCAATGTATTTATACATAATACCACGTTTAGCGGGTGCTTAACATGACGTTTCCTTGCATCAGGCCCAGACTAAAGAATTTTTGGCTCTCAATTTTACTTTTTTTTATTTTTTAATGATGAAATCCGGTTTCGGTGGGTTTGTGCTTTATATGTCGTGTAGTTAACACACAAGCAAAATTTACTTTTTTATTTGATACACCCTGTATATATATCCTCCTTGCTAATACATCAATATGTCTTTTCCACTTTAAATGATCGTCCACTACAAATCCCAATACACGCACAACGTCAGGGTAGGAGTTATTGTGTAATATTGACTGAGTAGGATAATTTTGATTTTTTGTTTTAAACGATATTAATTCTAACTTTGCACGATTAATTTGCAATTTGTTATCCTGTAACCATTTTTCAACGCATTCTAGAGAATCTGAGACAGCTGTAGTTACGGTGTCCAGGTTGTCTCCCATTACAAGGAAGGAATTATCATCTGGGTAATTAATGATTATAAAATGCAGTCGATCGTTGGGCATTCAACAGCATGAATATCGTTAAAATACAAGGAAAAGCAAGGGTACCAAGATACTACCCTGTGGAACGCCCTTAGTTATTTTGATATCATTAGAATAGACGGTTTTGCCGTAAGTTGAGATACAGACCGTCTGTTTCCTAATACATGATAGATATGACTGTATTCATGACAGGGCAGTTCCCCTGATTCCATGACACTCAAGCTTTTGTATCAATATTTGGTATTCAATGCTGTCGAATGACTTTGACAGATTTAATAAAACGCCACAAGGAATTGTTTTCTCGAAAGCTTTTTTCCATATGTTCAAAAAGTACAGTCTCCGTACTTCTGCCTTTGATAAAGCCATGCTGAAATCCGCTTAAGATGTTGAATTTAACTATAAAGTTTTGTAGAGTCGGTCGTAAGCGATTTCTTCATTTATCGGTAAACTAAACTAAATCAATTATCTACTCAAATAAATAACACACAATGTAAACAATTAAAGAATTTATAAATCACCTTAAAAACTTACGTAAAGTTTGAAGAGAAGCATAATATTACACAGCGACACGAACAAGGTGGAGCTAAATACCTATATCTTCGCACTTACCTATTTCACTATTTGCGGATTCGTGTTAGATAAATAACTTTTATATAACGCACCTATTCATGTGTGTAGGTGCGTGAAATTAAACATTTTTCGTTTACTCATCTCCATATCAGTGATATTACTGACCTAATTAAAATTTCTAAAAAAGGAACTCTAATAACGGTTCGATTACAATCTGAACATGAAAGAATTTCTAATACGAAGCAATTACTTGGCCAATGTAAAAACTAACACTACATCAATGGAATAATTAATAATCCAAAAGATATCTAACTTATCGTCATCAGGATTTCGAAGCAATTTACAAGACAAACGTGAAAAACAAACTATGCAATAATGCAGTATGGGTTTGCCGGTAATAAATATAATTATTCCTTGTATGCACTAGCACTTATGATACAACAAACATAATAAAACTTTTAACATCCTTGCGAGATATTCATAAGGAAGTAAATATGTATTTACTCAATAATTTACTGCGACATATTTTAAAATGGTGACACCAACTCTTGTTGCATCGAGTATTTGATCGTTTCCAGTTAAAACCAAAAAAAGACATAGGTAATAGTAGACATAATTCATTTTGTGATTCAAATAAAGAACAGCAAGAAATAATTACGTAAATATTATTTTTGTAGTGCCGCTGAGAAAATATTGTAAGGTACTGGTGTTCATAGAAGAGATGATTCGATTAATCATTCTGTTAACTTGTTTATTTAAGTTTATTCGATTACTGTCAGATGTAATACATGACATGTAACTATATTATTAACAGTTGCGGCTGGTGCATACATCACCGGGAGCTCTGATAATGATCGAATTTGTTGGTATAACATCCATCATTGCCAGAATCCTTCCGATGACGTATGCATCAGCCACCGCAACAACAACCTCAATCCTTCGGTCCATTGCAACCACTAGGCCTTATTGTAAAGTGTAGATTAACGTGACAAGGCAGTAATAAAAACGTGTACCCAACTATCTGCTCATCATCCAAACGCAGCCGACGTTCAGTCTCACTATACAATTTGTTTCTATGTATAGATGCTTACTAAATCTATGCTTACCTGTAAAAACAGAAACAATTATTCCCTTGACATTTTACGGTCAAGTTGAAGTTATATCTTCCCATAAATAAGATTAAATGAAAAAATTTTATATGAAAGACATTTTGCGCCATCTGCTGGTTTAGAGGAAACTAATTTTTGAATACGCAAAATAGTTATATTTGCAACATTTTGACTATGTTATGTACTCCGAATTTACAGTTATATAAGTAAATTCTAACGACCCTAATATACACATGTACAGCTCCTACCAAAAAAAAGTTAACGACCTACGCGAAAATGTATGTGGCGAACGCATTTAGGATGGTCTATAGCTTTTACTACGACTGCGGCTTATCGGTGTAAACAGATGTTATGTATGATTCGTTGTGTATTTATGCGACACAGGATTTCTTGTTTTTATAATTTAGTTTTTGTTATTAAGACATAAACAAGCACGCGTTGAAATAATATTTTTATGTATATTCCTTGGTAAAATAGATTTTCTGTTTCTGAATGTTCTTATTAATTTATTAGAATACTTTATTTCGCATATATAAGGCCAATATGGAATATAGTGGATAGACAAGTATTTTTCTTCCATTTTCGTAATTTTTTAATTGTAACATTTAGCAATAAGTAAATTTGCAATAGTAAATGCAAGGACATACTTCGCTAGTAACGTATCATACATATACACATGCGATACTGTAATAACAAAATATTCTCACTGTAAATTTATTTTATTGTTTTTTATCTAATTATAACATTTGCATAAATTCATTTTTTCAATGTTGAAGCATCCAATGTCTCCAGTCCCCATTATTTTCGATTACTTCCTAGAAGTTTCTCATAGTTTATCTGCATTTTCTGGAATGAAATCTTTATATGTGTATAAATATATATTTTGCTTTAATTCAGCCCAAACATTTTCAATAGGACTTAAGGCCGGACTATTTGGAAGCCAGGTCAATACTTGTTAAATAAATGTTTGCGGAACGTATCCATTTTTGCACAATTTGCGATTTCTGCACGGAACAGTTATCCTGCTGAAACACAAAATTGTCCCCATATTTACCGATGGCATAATCAGATTTATAAGGATGCTTTGATTTCTGCAACACCTACTACCTACCGCCTTCATTTGAAATAGTCAATGTTCTAATTTTTTTTACTATTAAAAATATAAGAGAGACCTATAATATTAGCGTCGAGATATACAATCGCAGAGTTAATTCCAATTTATTTTTCGGTATTATGTTGTAAAAAAGCAATGAAAAGCTAACTATTTAGGAAGTATTGAGAGATAATAAAAAAATTAAAGTTACGCAAAATTTTAATTGAAATATTTTATTAATTTTATTATGAAGGAATATATATGACATTTGTCCGTAACTGTATGTATTTTAGTTATGCGAGGTTTCAATGAAAAGTATGTTTATACATATGTTATAAAGAGGCGAATATCAGATAAACGCAAATGCTTCCCTTTGTGGTTTGCGCCTTAACTGAATGGATACCCTTATTTGAAAACTAATAATAATAAATCAAGGTCGTCAAAACAACTTTCATAGACAATTTACCAAATGAATAACGGACATAAAATATGAATTTATCAAATACGAGTAAACATTACGTATGTGAGCTACTCTTCGGCTGGCATAAATAAAATTACCTCCAATAAATACAGTTGTATGTATAGTTCAACCTAAGAATATATAATCAAAATCGCGATTCAGATTGTTAACCTTTTTGTAGGAGAAGCTATACCTCGAATTTAGAAAACAGATCTATAACACAAGCTCTCAAACAGAATATAAAAATACTTTTGCTTGCAAAAGCTGAAACTGGTTGATTGCATTGAGAACTTTTTTTGCTAAAATTAAATATAAACGGGGCAAGTAGTCTAAATGCATGTAGTTCTTTCCATACGAAATAACTATATTTCATTTACTTTAAAGGTGTGACATGTTTCGACACAAAGTTCATCTTCAGGCTCTGCAAGTATAAATGATTAATGTATAAATTTGAATTTCAATATTATTAGGATAATACTAATTACAAAAGCAATAAAATAAAGTATATTTAAAAATACAACATGATTAAGTGAATTTCTATTGTCATATAAAAAAAAAACAATATTACCTTTTAAAAAAGTCACATAAATTTAATTAAAACAGTAGTCAAATAAGTATAAAAACATTATGGGATAAGAGGTACTTAGATTTTCCCTTATTTTTTAAATTACCCTCAAATTGTTTTACATCTAAATTAAATATATTTTTTAATTCTAAAGCACTTGATATTAAAAGTTATATCAAATACGAAATAAATTTAACAATAAGTTTTATTTATTTTAAATACGCTTATATAATATATATTATAATTTCTGCTTGTTTTATATATATCTAAAATATTTAAAATATTTTTGGGACCCCCAGAAATGAGGTCATCCTTCCAAGCACCATCACTAAACTTCCGTCAAATATGCTCCCATACCTCAGGTTTGTTGTGTCAAAATTTGAATCAATTTGCTGGGGTGGAACCATTTGAAAAAAGTAAAACTGAATATGAGGTACTACTATACAGCAATACAGTAGGGGGCAAAAATAGTACGTTCGTTTTTTATTACTGCGGCTGTATTCTAGATAGAAATTTGACATTTCTGGAACGTAATATAATGTACCTCTAGCAAATATACTGCGATATACTGGGTGTTTCATAAAAAAAAGTGCCGCGGTCTAATTCATCCTTTTAAATGGAACCCCATTTACATCGAGAAAGGTCTCTAATCACACTCCATTCTTTTTCAAATTATCAAAGTGATTTGCTTTGTGGTTTTCGAATGGTTCTTCTTTAAAAAGATATGTTAAAATCTAGATTACACTGATAATGACAAAACACCAGAATTATCATATTCGTAAACGCTTAGCGTCAACTGATACAGTAAAATTATTTATCAAATACATAATCGGACTTTTTTGACGCAACTGGATGAGTGGGCATTATTTGTTCATGTGTTGAGGCTATTGATTCGTTTATGTGGATTTTAGAAATTCACGATGTAGCAAGGCTGGCCTACACTCGTACAGTTGACTGCTTTCGATGACTGATCTAAGAATGTAATCTATTCCCTCCCGGCTCTCGAATATGTACAAAAAATTACGAAAATGGGTATGCGCATTTGTACAATTAATTAGCGTGCTCATTATTGGTAACGTTTGACATTGTAATTTACGATTAGGTAACAATTTCTTTCAAATCAGCCGTGACAATGAATAGAAGCTAAAAAAAGGTGTATTGTTATGAAATCTTAATACGATGTTATAGAAAATAAAACGTCATTCTTTGAATTTTTTTTTCTCCCATTTTATAATGAGGACACAATTATATACCAGATATACAAGGCATTTCAATTGGAACGAACTGCCTCTCACACACACACACACAAGCAAATGACTTATTTATACATAGACAAACAATATTTCCTTTTTTTATTTCTGTCAAATAACTTAAGGTGGGATTCTATGCATATTTGTATCGTCTGAAAGATTATCTGCAACCCTGTAGCACCTAAAATACATGCTTACGGATTTACATATAACCTTATAGGCGCTACAGATGTGCATAGAATCCCACCATTACTTTATCAGTACCAAATATTCGATTCAAATATGTACAGCATTTCTTTTAAAAGAAATGTAGATATTTCGCATCACTCTATATCTTTAGGTCATGCTTTTGATTTTTGTAATCCCACCACTCTTGATTATGAAGAGAATTTCCAGAAGATATTAATATCTGAAGAGAACTTCTGATAACTGCAATTTAAGACTGATATCAACAATAATTTTAATAACTGTTATAACGTTATTCCTTGACATCTTCAATATTAATTTAATTAATTAAACATCTAAAAAACTATTTCACTGTGTTTGTTGTACCATACTTGTCTAAATGTCTAATAAACATTTTATATATTGTCATACATTCCTTGAGGAATAGTGACCACCTCAGTGATGAGGTTCTAAAAATCCAATTTTCAGGCAGATAAATACTGTTTACTCTTGTTCCTTTACTATAGTTTACTGTGTGTCTTCGTCTTCTCTACTATTCTCCTCCATTGTTCTCGGTCTTGTAATTTTTGTTGTATTCCTTTTACTCTCATGATTCTTAAATCGTTAACGACCTGGGTCCTCCCATCTCAACTTCGGTCTACCTCTACTTCTCTCCTCTATCGGTCTCCAAAAGGTTATTTTCCTCACTATATCATCTTTTTCTTTCCTGTATATGTGTCCGTACCACCTTATCCTTTGCGCTTTCACCACTTTAACTATATCTTCTTCTCTCATTCTATTTGTTATTTCATAGTTCATTAATCTTCTCTTTTCGCCTCCATTTGTTTTCACTGGTCCGTATATCCTCCTCATTATGTTTCTCTCAAAAGTTCTTAATTTTTCCTGGTTCTTGTTTGTTAAGCTCATCGTTTCTGCTCCATATATTACTACCGGTCTTATTGTTGCTTTGTATATCTTAATCTTTGTTTTAACGCTTAATTTTTTACTTTGCATGTGCTCTCTATATCTATAATAAGCTCTATACCCTGCCTGTATTATTTGCAACATCTCCATAGAATTGTCACTATCTCTCTTTATAATCACCCCAGGTATCTAAAATTATCCACAACTTCATATTCGTGCATTCCTAGTTTTAATTTTCTCTGTTCCACTCTTTTCTGTCTCGTGCATATCATAACTTTGGTTTTGTCTTGATTGATTTTTAGTCCTCTTACTTCTGCTTCTTTTATTACTGTCGTCAAGGAATGCTGGAGCTCCTTCTTACTGCGCGCTATTACTGCTACATCGTCAGATCATAGGCCAATACTTGCACTAGTTTCTGTCCTATGGTGCCTTTTATTTCCATCTTCCTCATAATTGCTTCCAACGTAATGTTAAACAGTGTTGATGACAGTGTGTCGCCCTGTCTGACCCCTATGTCAATCTCGAATTCACCTGTCTGCCCCTCTTCATTCATCATCATGGCTTTGGATCCCTTCATCATCATATTTATTAACTTATTGATTATCTTCTTTGATACTCCCCATACTTTCCAGATGCTGCCTCAGTTTCTCATTGTTGATAGATCACTATCAAATGCCCGTTGGAAGTCCATGAACAGTATCATCAGTTCTGTGTTATGCTCACGACACTTTTTCATTATCTGCGTTATGATATGTATTCCGTCTATAGTTGACCTTCTCCTCTTAAAGTCAAACTGATATTCACCTATAACTTCTTCTCGTGCTGTGTATTTCCTCAGTCTGTTGTTAATTATTGTAGTCAAAATCTTATATGTGGCATTTAGCAATGTAATACCTCGGTAGTTGGAACATACACGGGGATCTCCTTTCTTAACGATTTGGTACTATTACACCTTTTCTCCATTCTTCTGGCATTTTTTCTTCTATCAATATTCTTCTTACTAATTCAAATATTGTTTCCCTAAGGTGCGTCCCCTCTTTTTTAAAGAGTTTGTTTCCTAACAAGCCAAATATGTGCTATTTTTTTGAAATAAGTGTTGAAATTAAGGATGTTCATACAAATGTCAAAAGAATTTTTAATTTAATTATTCTAAAATTCTAAACGCTGGGTTTATTCTAAGTTTCTCGTCAATTCTTACTTTCGGATAAACGGGTCATTCTTCAAAAATAATCATTTTTTTAGGTAGTTTTATTTTAATCTTTAATTTTACTGCAAGTAAGTTTGCTGACACCAGTTAAAGCCCGTAATACTAGAATAGCAGAGAATCAAACTGTGTTATTAATTTTACCTTTTTGTTAAGAATCATGTGATGGAGTGGCTGCTTGCCATTTCATTGGCTAGAAATAAGTTTTGACCCCCCACCAACTGCATATTTCGCCCAAATATAGTTATTCCCCCGAAGTAACAAATTTGTTTGAGTTAACAAAGTACCGATGTTATCTCAACAATATGAAAGTAATTGAACCAATCCAACATTTTTACAAAGTTGAACTATATTATTGTGGTAAGACCATACTGAACTAAATAATTTGTTTGAATATATTTTCATATATTCATATTTGTTTCAGTGAATAGTGTACATTTTTTGCATATATTTGAAACAACAAACGCCATCTTTGTTCCAGAGAAAATATGCTTAACAAAATGTATTTGGTTGGTTTAAATATATCGGTTTTTTCAGAGTATAAAAAATTAACGTTTGTGTCTTTTAATTTCTTTTTGCTTTTGTATGCACCAGAAGATAGTAGACTTTCCTTAGTTATAATCTTAGAGAATAATATTTCTTCAAATAAAAATAAAAAAAAAAAAAACTTAGAATTACTATGGGGACTGATATTGCATCCCTGACTTCTTGTAAAGTTGGTTCTTGTTCCAGCTCGTCGCTGTTCTCTATTTTGTCTTCACTTTGTTTGTTAACTTCTTCAATTCGTTTTTCTTGTAGTATTTCCTTAAAGTAGTTTATCCATTCTTCTTTGTTTATCTTAGCCGTTGTTTTTTGCAGCTTTATTCTTGATACTTCTGAATAACTTTGCGTTATCTTTGTTATTATATTCAATATTTTGCATTTTTTCTTCTATCCACCTTGTTTTCATTACTTTTACTTCTTCTTTTCTAATTTCCCTGTATATCTCTTGATCCTGTTCTTCTCCTCTTCTAAGTCATTTTAGCCGCGCGTCTCTTTTCTTTTTTATTATATTTTCACACTCTCGATCAAACCAGTCATTTTTTTCTTTTTGCTCTTCATTTGGCTTATGACTTTCTCTGATGTTCTTATGATGCTATCCTTTATATTCTTCCACTCAGATTCTATGCACCCTTTTTATTCTTTTACTTTTGTGGATAGATCATTCTCCAGTTCTTTTCGATATTCTCTCTTTTTCTCTTCATCTTTCAATAGCTTTATATCCCATTTGCGTCTTTTCTGTTTCCTGATCTTTTCATTCTTTGTTTTTATATTTAGCTTGGCGATAACTAATAGATGATCTGTGTCAGCATTCGCACCTCTATACGTTCGTACATCTTTTATGTTCTTTACTTTCCTCTTTGCTATGAGTATATGATCAATTTGATTTCCTTTGTTTTTTCCTGGTAGCAGCCATGTCGTTCTTTTATACTAGTATCTAAAATTGTCCACTCATCTTTTAAAATTCTTATGACACACATTAGTGTCTCTTATTTCGAAAAGTTACTGTAAAAAATCTTCAACAATTTCTTTTTTAGTGCAGGACACATGTTCGTTAGATAATACTAGATTATATCATTAACCCATTACCTACTAGACTTGATAATTTATTCTATTATCGCAACAGAAATCCACCATTAAAATGCCACTAGGTATTCAGGGTATTTTTCATCAATAGCGATTCCTCTTGGTATAATGATAACAACGGCACTTGTTTTGTAGTCGAGATCTCGCAATCTCTCACTTCACGAGAGAAAGTTTCCTTAACACATTACACATCTTTCCAATGTTAAAACCTTGCTGGTTATATAATTCACGATCGTGTAAATTACATAGCCTATATACATTTACTTACACAGGCATATACAACACTAACAACCCAAATACATATCTAAAAACTGCAACCGGAAATACAGGCACACCACCAATAAGTGTGCTTTTAGCTTTAAGACACAACGTCCAAGAAAAATAGAAATCCTATTAAGAAAACTCTGATTTTGCATTGAAAATTCCTGTACCAATTCACTCATTATCCGGTTAATTACATGACAATCCCTGCCTGTCACCGTATCTCGAATTTTAATGCAATGAAAGTGAAATCCGCGACAAAAACGGATAATTGAGTTGACTTTCGTTTGAGTTGTTACCGTATAAGGAATTTTCATCCTCTTATTTGATTGTACAGAACATATTTCAAGTAATTACTTAGATTACATCTTTTATGCTAGGAATAAATGCGAACATTTTTAAATTCATTTTTTGAGTGGCGTCAATTGGTTATAATTATTTTAGATGCAAATATATAAATGATATTTCGGGTATTTTTTTTTAAGAAAGGAGAAGGAAATGAGAAGATAAATAATAATAGTACACCAGCAAAACAGCTTCGACAGACATGGTGACTTGCCAAATTATTGTTGGCAAAAAATAGAAACCTTCATTCAGGAAAATGTGTGGAAACACCTGATTTTTTGACCAAATTATGAATTCTATTAAAAAAATAACCTTAAAAACAGTTTTTCTAGTGTTTTTTATTCTAGCCTGTAAGATACTTGATTTCCAACAACTATCTTATGTTTCAAGATATGACGTCATCAGTACTTTTTTCAAATGGACCAGCCTGTATCTTTTTACATTTTCGAATAGACACTTTTTCAAGAATTACAATTAATGATATACGGCTTGGTGGATATGTGGTTTGAGATATTAAAATAGCGCGTTAGCTCTTAACTTCTTTAGTTCCATTACGATGAATCTTATCTACCATTTAATTCTTTTACTAAATGTACTTTATACGGTTGAAACTTATTTTCAGACAAGAAAAAAAGGATCAGTAAGGTAATATATGGACAATTTTGTTAGTGACGTTTTTGGTTCTTCTTGAAGATTAATAAGAACATCCAAAGAATTATCTTCATTTGCAGCAATTTTATGTATATATTTTTAACATTTCAACTTTCATTAAACTTTTGCAACACCCTTGAGACAGTTCATTTTGAAATACTTTCATCAGGGAATATTGCGTGCATTTTGAAGAGCCTCTGCTTGTCTCCAAAACCAACCATCATTAACAAACTAGTTCTTTTACGTTCATTTAGTTCGCCCATATGAACAATTATTTTACTATACAGAACTATTCACTCGCAATATTGTAAACGGCGTAGGAAATCCTGTTTCAATAGGTGATGGATTTTTTGGAAATGAAATGAATGAAGAAGTTGTTCTTTGAGGACTTTCCTAACACATTCACGATGGACATTCGGTACAGCTGCATTTATTCTTCTGGTGCTTATTCTAGGATTGTCTTCTACTATTTGCAAAATAGCTTCTTCATTTGCAACAATACGACAAGTTCTGTTAACCCCAGAATCAATTTTTTTAAAGCAACCATCTTCTCCCAAACGCCTATGTACGTCAATAAATGTCCTAACATTAGGAACTTGCTTTAATGGGTATCTCTTTGGATAGATCCGTTGAGCTTCGGAAGAATTTGAACAAGCTTTGCCGTAACAGATGATCATGTCCCTGTATTCTACGAAAGTATAGCGCACCATTTTGAAATAAAACTTTCAAGACACTACACAGGTAAAAATTTGACGGAGTGAAATAGGGAGTCTCCGGTTTGGAAATATTTTGTTCCAAAAAGGAGTTACCATAGCTGAAAACAGAAAGTATTTCCTCGGTTTTATACAAAATCTCAACCAAAACGGAGAGATTGAATTTACTCCGCTTTCTAACACGATTTTCAAGGAAGAAATAATGTTCGTTTTCTATCCGCATCTACACTACCGTATTTAAGTCCTAAATGTGAACAAATATCCCTAACATTGCATTATATTTTCTCCTTCACGGAGGTGATAATTTGTTTACTTAACAGATGTTTCTATTTCTAATACCTCAACACCAAAAAGCGAAAGGATACCTCCGATTGGGAACATTTGTTCTCCAAATCGTAACTGCTTCCCTAAACATTTTAATTAATTATTTCCACGTGGACTTACTTGCATTAGCAATGGAGATAATTTTATCTGATACGATAGTAGTATTACATAGATATGGGGGAAACAACATCCGTTATTCATTTTAATAACAGCAGTAGGAGTTAAAATTTCTCCATTTCGGAAACTTTTACATTTATTACAAAATAGTAAAACTGCATAAGAGAGACAAATTGGTCCTTAACGGATTAGGTTGCCTCGGTTAAAGATATGTTTTCTTCTATGGAAAGCAAAATTATCTCTGTATTCTATCCGTTTAGTAGCAAAACATTTAACTCCGAAATGGAGGCTCCTTTAACGGATGGTCGCGAGGGAACACCGGAAAAGAGTTAAAACGATGTTAGATTCAACTCCGTATTTTTATCTGTGTATGCTAATATTGGTTTGACATTTACCAAATGTTTTGTTTCATGAAATCATAGCCTACCTTAAAATATTTTTTATTGCCTAGGTAATAGTAAAATACAAGAACGCTATAAAAAGCAGTTTTGTAACTTGAAAACAAAAAGCAATTGGACATTAGTGTATAGGAACTTTTTTGTTATTTTTCGTTCCTCTATCTCGTGGTGCTATGCATTGTAGTTTTTTTTTTCTATGTCACCTGTTTATAAACACATTCAGGTGGTTTTTTTATATGGCAAAGTTTGTTTAATAAGTAACTGTTAATTGAACTAAAATGTTGATAATTGGAATGTGTATTGTTGTAATAGCTTTGGTTTTATTTATTTCGTTTCGGAAGATAACATTCCTCCACGGGAAATATGGTCTTGTGTATTTTTTATTATTTTAGAGAGTTTAATTTTGTTTTACCACTTTATTTATATTAATATGTTTTAACGGTAGAGGAAAATAATCTTGAGATCAGCCTACAGAGGTGTTGCTTCTTTGATGGTTTGTTGGCTTCTCTCATTTGTTTCAGCAACACAACGCTATCTCTTCTTTGCCTCGGGGCTCCAGATCTGCTATCAACCCTGTTTATCGTAATCGTTCATGTTTTCGGAATTCCTAATTTTTAATTTAAGTACTTTATAGTAAACACCCTTGAATTCTGTCGCACACTACAATCTTCATTACAATTTCTTTACTTTTGTTTTATTGATTTTGACATTTGTTTATTGTGGTTGTAAATATTTTTTTGATATCTTATTTGTTATTTTCCGTTTACCATTAAAAAAAACATAAAATTTCTTCTTGATGGTAATTAATAATATAAACCCGACCTGATCTAATATACTTCCGTCACAGTGCTTTATCTAATGATAAAGTAGATAATAAATATTTCTCTTTAACACCAATAATCAAAAATCAACTGATTGTTAGGGTATAAGAAGAATATATGTATCAGTAACTGTAAGGAACAAATAAACAAAATCGAAGGAAAAGACATTCCAAACTAAAAATAATAATTTACGTAATCTCATGTCATTATCGTTTAAATAATAGAGAGGTAACATACATAATTTGTGTCATTAATTTAATGAATGCTTGTCTAATCGAAACGAGTGTAAATAGTTCAATCCACCAATTAAATACCTGATATATAGGCAACCTAATATAATCGCTTCAAACTAAAGAGTGACGCCATCTTGCTTAAAGTAGTGGAAGCTAGCTATTAACACTATATCCAGGGAACATAGAGTTAAAGATAGGAAACGTAGCGACCGTGTCGATGGTAGCACCATCTACAGCCTCAAATGTTAACTAAGAGAAAGATTCGGTTGCGAAAAATATTGATCTATATTACATTATTACCGACAGCGGTTCAATTGGTTTCAATCGTTTCAATCATTTTGACATATGATGCATTTTATGTTTTCTTTGTGTTCATGGTGTTAATTTTCATATTTTCACGTATTTATCATTGTGTTGTCATGTTTTACAGCGGATTGTTTGTTTTATACAACTACGCTCTTAGGATATTGTGATGCAGCTTGGGCTGCCGACTTGAATGAGCGCAAGTCAACTACAGGATACATCTTTTTCAAAGGTAGAGCAGCCATATCTGATTAGAGAACAGAAGCAAATCTAAAGTCGTCAATAACCAAAAATTAAAAAATATTTGCCAGAAATAAATCAACATAATTTCTTTGTGCGACTGTATAAATGTAATTTTTTTTTTTTTTGAATGTGTAAATATAAAAATAGTTTTATAAACCTTAGTTGTTTCTATTTAGTACTAATAAATATTAAGCTGCGATTTATATTAAAGATCATTATTCCTTACAATATAATAATACTGCACTTTATGTAAATTTGCCATTTTACCAATAACCAAAACTAAGTTTTTAAATTTGCCGCGTAGTTACTCTTAAAATCGACTAACACGCCACTGTGCCACATGCGACTCAAATGTTAACTACGTAAAAGCTGGTCGCTCGTTTGTATAGGTCTCAATTCGTTGGATATTTTATATTATTATGTCAATTATTTAAAAATAATCTGAAATCATATAATAAAAACATTTATCCTATATCGTTTTATTAATTTTGAAATAATCAGAATTGAATAGGAAATAAATGTAGTCTCCAAATCTGGAAGAATTAAATGGAATTATTAAATTTTGTTGATCCTATCAAATATACCTCCATTTTCGCACCATTACTTGCTTTGGTTATATGTATCTCCTCTTCGCTGATTTAAGAATTTAACAAAATATTTCTTGTATACAAGGGAAATCAAAACTCGGATCATTAAACTTGAAAGGAATACCCTATATTTTTTCCAATGTTTCGATAGATATTTATCGGCTCTTTCATTTTCATTAAGCATTTCCTATACGTAACTCTTCGACTTCATTTTTTTTTTTATTAAAACCAAATTAATCCACTTTAAAAAATATATTTATTTGTTCAATCTTTTACATTACGATCATACAACAAATAAAGCCATCGTAATAATTACAAAAAAAAAGAAAATAAAAACGTATTAATACAAAATATCTAAACAGTTAATAAGAACATTAACTTAAGCTCACTACACCCACGTAGGTAAAGCTAAAATAAAGGTACCTATTTCAAAACGAAAAGGAAATATTCTCCGAATCAGTTTCCTGATTGCTTAGTGAATACTACGTATAACAATAGTAATAATATAGTTGTAAAATAACAAGTTGTACGTGTATCAAAAATATCAGTATATAGATAGAATAAATACTTCAAAGAAACCACAGAATTGCTACCACTAATAAATGCACTTTTCAAGCCTTGAGTCAATGGATAAAAAGGGAAGTTTTACAACAAGCAAAACAAACCGTAGAATAACGGAACGACTATCGATGCCTTCGCCCAAGATGCACCGAAAATGCAAGAGGTTAAGTACCAGACCAAGAATAGAATTCCGGCTTGTAATGCTAAGTGAAGGACCAACAATCTAAAATATAAAAAAATGTATTAAAATGCTTCTTCTTTTGGTTTTCCTTTTTCCTAAAATGTATTTCACTATTTCTCAAAACTATTTCCTTCGTAGGTCGTTTTTTTTAATAATAATATATTTCTCCAAGAGAATATAAAAACCAATTACAAAATAATTCAGCCAAAAGTAACAGTCAATAAATATAAATACAATTATAGTACGTAGATCAATAACTACGGTAACAATAAACTACTATACTGACCGTGTTTCGTAGCTGGAATTTTTCATAACCTTTGGAAAATAGCTTTAATTACTCCTATTCCCAAAATTAATAATCCTTCAGAATTTAAGCATCTTCGACCTATAAGTATCTTACCAATTTTCTCTAAACTAATGGAAAAAATTATTTATTTGCAGCTTAAGGAGTTTCTTTCTACATACAAAATTATCCCGGATTGTCAATCGGGATTTAGATCTGGGCATAGTTGCACCACTACTCTTTTAAGTGTAATCGATGATTTGATTGCAAGTACTGATAGTGGCTTAGTTTCTACACTTGTCTTACTTGATTTTAATCGAGCGTTTGACATTGTCAGTCATGAAATACTTGTTGCAATTTTATCGTATATAGGTTTATCTCCTACTGCAGTATTGTTGCTTGAGTCATACTTGAATAATTGGTTACAAGGTGTTACTTTAAATAATATAAGCTATAGGCTTGTCTCGCGCGGCATTCCAGTATTCCACAGGGATCCATACTGGGTCCGCTTTTGTTTTCAGTTTATACGTCCTCTTTTCCAAGTGTCATTAAAAACTGTAAAATACATATGTATGCGGACGATATGCAACTTTCTCATGCGTTTCACTTGTCTAACAGTCAGAGTGGTATTATAAATGTTAGTAGTGACCTTAATGCCGTTGCCAAAAAAATCGGCTGATCATTCATTAATGATTAATCCGGGTAAGTCTGTGAGGACTGCCTTAGAAAATTCAATGAAGCTGCAAATAAATGGAGCGGACGCGCCAATTCTATCTGAATATAAGATTTTGGGCTTAACCTTGGATGGGAGCCTTAGATTCGATAATCACCTCTCGAGGTGCATTAGTTCTGCCTATGCAACTTTAACTCTGATATATCCACACCGCCACTGTTTTCCAGTTAATTTGAAGAAAATCCTTTGTGAAACCTTAGTGCTGTCACATTTATCATATTTTTGTGAGGTATATGGACCTTGTTTGAGGGCGGATACCTCTGCACGTATACAGAGGGTTCAAAATTCGTGTTTGCGTTTTAATTTTTGGTATAAGGAAATATGATAGAGTTTCTCACAAGTTATTTCTTATTTCTATCAAAAAATTTCATTTCGTACTGACGTGCACAATCTGAATTTGAGGTTTAGGGGTAAGCTTACACCCCCTACTCACTGTACTGTTTTATTTGAGCGATCCTTCACTTATCAAATAGCAAAGATTTATAATAAGATACCGGAACAATTTAAATTGCTGAGTGTGGCTGCGTTCAAATCTGCATTTAAGCGATATCTTTTGGAGCGATAATTGTTTCGTGTGCCATTCGCAACGCTTTTTATTTTTGTTTTTTTTTTGTGTTGCTCGACTGCATATTAACTTTTTTGATTTTAATTTTATTTTGCTTTTGAATGTGGTGGCGGTTCATGCAGGATGTTAGGTAGTAAGGTAGATTGGGTTTCACTTTCTTTATATATTTATCAAATGCTTCAAGATGTGCTGGTAGAGCAAGGACAGCTTATGTTGTCATTTGAGGTACGCATTGTGATTTCTTTTTGATTTTTGACTAATATTATTTTTCTTTATTTATTATTTTCATGTCATGCCTTTAATGTCATAATCTGAAAGAATAAAACTATATTGTTATTATTATTATTACACCTGGTGCGTTACGTCTTTCTGACACAAAAGAAACGCGTTTTACACAATAGTGAAATGTCTTTGCCGCTCTGTCAATGATCGATAAGCTCACCTCTAGTTGTGGATTTTGCTCTCACAATTTGGTTTTTATTTGTTTTAGTGTTAAAGTGCAATGCTCGTCAATTAAATTGCAGATTCCTGCTAGTTCCTCTTGAGTAAGTTTTTCCTCCTTTTCTCATCTCGTTCGTTATTTTGTTTTTGTCTTGTTCGGGGGAACATTAGATTGTCGCCCTATCTGGACTGATGAACTACCACCATTCATTCCTCTGATTATTAAAGCATGTATCTCGAGATGTTGTTATTTGGCATTTTTTCAGGACTCATTCTTACTTACCATAAAAATGTGATGTAGTTTTGACAATTAAAGAAATAGTTTTGATAAAAGGGAAAATAATTTGACACACACAACATCCACTTTAATTAAGATGTTAAATAGTTTCGAGAATTAGTGTAATACACTTGATAAAAGAGGAAAACCAAAAGAAAAATACTGTAAAAACGAATTTTGAGATTATAAATACGCTACTTACAATGTATCCTTCCCCCTGGCCGATTCCAAATTCTTCAAACTTTCCTTATTCAAGTAAATCCTCGTGCCTTTGGTCAGATCCAGGAAGTAATCCTCCCAGCTCAAATCCCTAATGTCCAGATTAAAATCTTTCTGGTCGGACGCGTTGAGCCATCTGTGCAGGTCGTCAGTTCTCTTCGAGGAAAAGTTCCATTCGGTGAATATGAATTTTTCGAGTCGATTCAATGAAGCGTTGACGTTCCTATGAAGTCGCATCAGGCTGGAAAAATAATTGTCAATTTTCAGAGTCTGTTCTTCGTGTCTTTCTCACGGTCGGCTTACATGGGTCTTCCGCCGAAAATCCTTGTAACGGTATCCAAAATGATGGCCGGAAGGAAGTGAACGAACAAAGCTGAGATCTTAAACCAAGTAATACTGGGCAGGAAACTTCAAATGCGGATACCAAACTGCCGACTTCAGAGGATATTTGTGCAAGTAAGTGTTAACTTTGTCTTCAACGGACGCCCAGCGGAAAGGTTGTCTGGTACTTGAAGTGCAGTGATAGATTTCGACTTCCTTACCCTTAATCGTAGCTAAATATGATGGCAATGGTTAGTTGGAGATTTTTATGGGTTATTTTCACTTGAAGTACATTTGAGTTGCCGTATGAAGGTGCACAAACCCAGCCAATTGGGCCAACCATTAATTTACTTAATACAGTCATTAATAAAAATTTTAGTCCAGAATTTTTGTCACTATGTACATTTTGTTGCAAACTAATGTTTTCAAATTTTATTCGGTTGAGTCTCATCCCTTTTCCGCCTATAAACATAATCTAAGAGCCGTTTTACACGTACGAGAATCCTTACGCAAATTATAACAAAATTTATCCCGAAAATTTTGGTGACAATTTTCCTAAGAATTTTTGTCGCGACACTTTCAGGTCGTTTTACACAGGAATAAGGTTACTTCCATTTGCACTTCTCAGTTGTAACCTAAATCTAAACAATTATGATCCATATTTTGCTGGTTTATCCGTTAACTGTTATTTATTTAGGATTTCTATGATAACCATAATCAAATAACAATTTAATAAATGCGCCTGCTTATAACAACAAATATCGTGAAAATTCCGGTTAAAACTTATTCCTGTGTAAAATGACCTGAAAGTGTCACGATAAAAATTCTTACGAAAATTATCACCAAAATTTTCGAGATAATTTTTGTTATGATTTCTGTAAAAATTCTCGTACGTGTAAAACGGCTCTAATAATAAAATTTAATTGCAAACAGTAAGGTCTTCTGCAAATGTCCTCGTGCGCTTGGAAATGAATGTTTTTTTAGAATAAAAACCATAAAAATGTAACAGTTGTCATATGTTAGTTGGACACACATTTATTTTGGGGGTGCATCAAGTTTTAACCCTACGTTGACCGGACGCTATTTAATAATAATAATATCATTTATTGGCATTATACAAGTTATACCTATATACATATTAAACTCATATATGCCAAAAAGGCTAAATCATCGTAAGATGTTCTTCCTTTAACCTCCAATCACTTATAACGTTCAGATTTTCACGTTTTAATGTTGGCCAAATGTTTAATTTATGCAATTATAGTCATCCAATTTATACTTAATTTCATTTTTCGAAGACCCAAGCAATTTTAAACCAAAAGCAGACCAAAGGTAAGGTTCCTGTCACTTTGACAAGTATAATTTACAAGTCAAAAATGCAAAAGGGGGCTACATGAGGAGGAAAATAAGTATAATGACTGACAGCCAGGCTGTCATCAAGGCAGTCTCGAACCCAATAACTAGGTCAAAACTAGTTAAAGACTGGAAACCCTCAATACACTGGTACGAGACAACGCGGTGTCTCTGATTTGGGTGCCGGGACATGAGGATATAAAGGGCAATATAATAGCCGACGAACTAGCCAAGGAGAGCTCTAAAAGACACTTCATAGGCCCAGAGCCCGCATTGTGGAATTACCAAGGACTCTGCTAAAAGGGAGATTTGGACCTGGTTAGATAAAGAAAATACAAAGGAATGGAGGTCGACTGAAGGTCAACTCCATACTACAGCGCTGATAGGGGATTGGGATGCTAATTCTCTAATAACTTACTCAGACGCACCAAAAACAAGCTAAAACAATTACTGGGTTGGTAACTAGACACTGTCCCCTGAAAAAGCATCTATACAACACAGGTCGAGTAAGCGAACCGTGGTGCAGAAGATGCGAACTACAGAAGGGAACGAGTTTACATGTAATCTGCACATGTGAGGAATCGAAAGTACTCAGGCGGAAATATTTCGGAAAGGATCTATTGGAGCCCTCGATGGTTCTCAAGTTTCCACTGCGCAAGATACTAGACTTTATAGAGAACTCTAAGTTGTTCGAGTGGAAATAAGAGATTTAATTTTAAGGAACGGTACAATGAGCACCTACCTCAAATGCCTGGACCATAGGTGTCCACCCTAACTTCAAAAAAAAAAGCAAAAGTATAAATTTAAGCCAGAATAAATTGAAATAATTAATAAAATAAAAAATACCCTGCAAATGCTGCAATTTACAGAGAATATAGATTGCCAAAGTCGACTGTTTCAACAATATGGCCTAATAGAGAAAAAAATCTAACTGTTCAGGATGTAAATCCGCCCTCGATAAAAAAAGTTGGTCCAAACCAGAACTAGAACAATCTCTTCTCATATGGTCAAAATGTTCCGATATTTGGACCTATTCTTCTAAACCTTCATGGTTTGAAAGGCCCCATAAAAATCAGGCACCAAATGAACAAGAACCAGAATCTTCAACGAGGAGAAACTGAATGTTCGAGAGAATGGAATGATCGATTCAAACGAAGATTTGACATCCGGTGTAAAAAAAATGCATGGTTAATCTGCTAGTGTAAATTTCGAAATCACTAGTTAGTGCTTGACAAAAATTTGGCCAAGCGTTAAACAAAAATATGATGAACGTGATATTTTTAATGGTGATGAAACTGGGCTCCTCTTTTAAGATGGCGCCTGATAAAACTTTAACATTTAGAAGGGAATGAGGAAAATTGGCTAAAGACGGTGTTACTGTGTTTGTTTCTGCGAACAAGAACGGCTCTAAGAAGAGAAGATTCGTTGTTATTGTATTTTTCAGGGTCTTGCTGTGACATATTTAGTGATAATAGGCGAGCGTGGATTATCTCCAAAATTTTTGAAAAATGTTTGGGGGACCAGGATAGAGAATTCGTCAAGGCTAAGAGAAAGATTTTATTATTCTTGATTGATAACTGTTCAGGACATCAAAAAATCGTTAATCTCAGTTGCATTGAGTTAATATCTTGCCACCAAAAGCAACAGCTCACTTCAGCCTATGGATCAAAGGGTTGTACGATGTTTAAAAGCTCATTATAAGCAGCAACTACTTTCGAAGTTAATTATTGCTTTAGACGGCAACTTACAACTGAAAGTTATCATAATGGATGGAAGTGAAAGGATTTAATACATCAAAGAGGCGAAATACCATAGGATATGGTTTGATCAAAGGCTTACCTAGAACCCACATATCCAAAATACAACCAACAAAGCCACTATCGTCCTAGGTAGGTGCAGGAGGCCACGTGAAAAGAATTGGGGCCTTAGCCCCAAGATAACTCTGTGGTTATACATAAGGGTAATTAGACCCATGATAACGTACGGAGCTATAGTATGGTGGTCAAAAGTGTGGTAGGCGGGAACGGCAAAAGCGCTAAGTGGCGTACAAAGATTATTAACAGTTAGGTTAGGTACGCGTATTCATCTATTTCGGCAGACGCGGCGTGCGTTATTTCGAGTATATTATCAGGAAGATTTACATATGAGGGGATTCAAATTTCGTAGGGACGCGAATAAAATGGGGTTTCAGGGTTGGATTACGGCAACAAGCGAGTAGATATAGGGAGCCGAATTCATCCCGCGGAATTAAAAAGTATTACTATAGGCACTGTTAGAGAGGGTTAAGAAATTTTTCGGATGGGTCGAAGGGTGAGAGGGTGGTATAGGGTCGGTTTTTATTAAGGATAATAGGGTAATTTGCCGGCTGTCAGTAAAAAGGTCTGGAACTTCTTCCCAGACCCTTCTCCTAGTGTAAGGTTTTTGGCATGGTTTTCCCTTACTCCTTGGCAAATGGTGGAAGATTAACATTGGCCTGGATTTCTAGCCACTTGGGCATGAGGGGAAATAAGATGGCGAACGAACTGACCAGGCGAAGTGCATCAAGGTCACTCGTTGAAGCTGTCCCGTCTTTGGGCACTGCCAAACCGCAAATTAAAAAAAATCAACAATGAATGGATATATGATCAGTCCAGAAAGCAGTGACAAAAATCACCGGGACAGAAACAAGCAAGACTTTCTAAAGGAATAGAAGCCTGAATTTATTGTGGATCCACTGAATATGTAAACTGTTAAAATGATAATTCTACTGGCTGTGCACTGTAAACTAAATAGTCATGTGTACAACATAGGGCTGGTAGATGACGCTACTTGCAGATTCTGCCAAAAGGAGGAAGAAACACCAGTTTATGTGCTGTGTCAATGTGAAGGCCTGGCGAGGACAAGGTTTCTGATAATGGACGTAGAGAAGCTCGCAGCTAGCAGGTACGCAAAGAAGCCGCACTCAAAGATGATAGGCCTTAAGGGAGCAAAATTTGAGAGTGTCTTCTACGAAAAAGGAGTTGACAATAGATCTGAAAAGATCGCGGTGAAACAGGTCCGTAGGTCACCCCAACCCTAATCTAATCGAAATCTAATCTACCATACTGGTTGCAGTTGCATGATGTTAATAACAGCTTGGAACCGCGTGACGAGCACAACTATTTCAAATTGCTTCCGCAATTCTGTATTGGGAAATGGCAGGATGAGGATGATATCCCTCTAGCTTTACGGATTGGACGAGAAAATAATACAAAAACAAAAAAAAAATATGGATCACACTAAATTTAATTACAATCCGATGATTTGAATTTAAATGAATTTGTGTCTGCCGACAATAACGTAGTTGTAGTTGGGTTTCCTTCGGATAAAGAGATTATTACTTCTGGCAGTAGGACCGAAATAACCTTTGATGATGTCCGAATCTGATAAGGACCAAGATGGATTTGAGGATGGGAATAACCTGCCAACCACAGAATATCTAACAACCAGAACATCATCTTGGCCTGGCGGGAAGGGTTCGCGCATTCTCAAAGCGCAGCTTGATCCGCCATTAAATTGGGCGAGAACTTGTGGTTCCGACTATGTTCGCTCTTTGCATTAGGCATACGTCGCTGACTTCAAATTTATATTCGTATGTTAATTTAAATAGTATTATCAAGTGCAAGTCGATAAAATATGAAAATAATGGAAAAGAAAGTAAAATAATTGTAAAAATAAGCGATATTCTTTCATTTTATCGTAGATATGTATCATATTCTCGAAATTCACTTCAGTTAGGTCCTGTCAGGCACCGAATTCTATCAAAGCCCATGCTGACTTCTCGCCCGAACAGTGACATGAAGGTCACGAAATCACTGAGATCAAAAGAGCCGACAAAGAGATTGTGTTCTGGTTGTTAGATATTCTGTGCTGCCAACAGTATTCGAAGCCTTGAATTTACCTGTAAGTTTAACCAAATTCGTTTCGATTAGATTTTTGTTGTATCTCCATGGTTCGCTATAACCGAGTTTTACTATATATGCTTTTTACAACGACAGCTATTCAAATGTGCACTTCAAATGAACTGTCCCCTAATAACCCTAATAGCAAACAATCTTTACCAGCATGAAAACCGGCTACCAGCAGTTCATTCGCCACGATATCGACCGGTATATAATCGTAGATCAATTCCTTCCCAACTGGTAGACGTCTCACGACACCTTTAGACGCCCCCATCAGGAATCCTTGCGGGCCGTTCTTGCTGATCGTCCATCCTGGAACGGGTTCTTTCCAAGCTCCGATAACTAGACGCAAAAAAGAAGCAAATACGTCAATGGTGCAAGGAAATTTTTGCGATTCTTTTGGCCGTACTCATGCTTGGTCTCACGATGGCACAGGGAAAGTTCTCTTGCATCTTTTGCACCTCGTGTTCGGCCATGTGTTTTGTAATGGTGTAAGTGTTGGGATGATCCCCGAGCAATGAGGGCGTTTTTTCTTCCAACTCCGCGTCCGACATTTCCGCCACCACTTTGATCAATTCTTCTGGATCTTGTGCTAGTGGGTAAATGATCTACATATTGGGGAAAACAAATATTTATGGCTTTAAACAAATGGTGATTTATTATTAAACATGAATATACAATATTTAATACTATAATATACAGAATGTCTAGCAGTTAATGAGCCAAACTTAGAGTAGATGCAAAGTTGAGCAAAAATTTATTTAGATAAATTAACTATAAATAATTTGGTAAATTTCTTGTCGGTTTGGTTAAAATATTGTCTTGACACTCTTGGTGGTAGCGTGAGATAATTTAACTATTATTTTTAATTCAAGGCGATAGATAAAAGCATCTTTTATCTTTATCCTTTATGCAATATGCAAACTGATATTTGTAAGTTTTCATAAAAAAAGGTAAAATATAAAAATTGGTACTTTTGGGGCAGTAAACCAAGAATAGTTTGAGTGTCAGAACCTGTATACTGGGTGAGTTTTTTATCTTGAGACAACGGAATATCTCTAAAACACTGCATCAAATTAAAAAAAGATCTTAATAAGATTTGTTATAATGCAGAGGGCTTACTGAATGGTGTCGAACTCGGAAACACTTCTCAGTTGTGTGCAATCAATCCAATTGCGAATAAATAAATGTATCGAAGTGGAGGGCACATTTTCGAACACATTTTCTGAAATGGGTATGATAAAGTAAAGTTCTTCGTTGTCGAATGGCTTTTTGAAAATGTTATTTAATGTTAAAATAAAAAAAAAACACAAAATCAGTTTGCTTGCTTCTCTTTTTGTATATTTTTTCTAGACGTTCACAATTATGTTTTTTGCGATTACAGCGCAATCTGTTACGAATCGAAAAAAAGTTTCAAACAAACTACATACGTTGATGGCGTAGAATCCGAATCTACAATACAAAATGGGGGTTCCCTTTTAAGATTTAAAAGTTATCCCCCTCCCACTCTGGGGAGGTGAAGTGGGGATTGAGTTCGGCACATTCAGTAAGCCCCCTACATTATAACAAATCTTATTAAGATCTTTTATTGATTTGATGCAGTGTTTTAGAGATATTTCGTTGTCTCAAGATAAAAAAACTCACCCTGTATATTTGGTCAGTTATTTAATAATTATTGCAGAAGTAAAAAACACTATTAATTTATTTTATTTGTGCTTTTATCCAGATTGAGTTGAAAATATATAGTAAATAATGATCAATCAATTACTTTAATAGTTATTAGATTGATAGATAGATAAATATTTAGTTTATGTAAAAAAAAAAACATAACAAAACATACTTACAATCTAAAAACACATTACAACGCTTTAAGATTTATAATCGACAAACTCTCCGAGGTCGTAGAACACATTCCCTCGCACAACGTTCTTAATTTTATTTATAAAGCATAAACGATTCAAACTATTCCAACTATTTGGTAGTTTATTATAGTACTTTATAGATGTAAATCTGAAAGACCTCAGGCTTTTTGCTAATCTGAAATGTGGTGAGGTTACCGGCCGAAAGCGAGTTTCATACGGTTCCTGTCTAAGCAGTTCGCTTTTATTGTCAAATGCGTATATTATGGCTTCGAAAACGTATTAATTTATGCAGGTCAAAATACCAAATCTCCTGAATGATAGTCTGCACGACTCCATGTGACTTGCATTGGCTATAGTTCTAATGGCGCGTTTTTGTGAAATTAAAATCCTATTTGCATAACTTGATGGCATCCCATTCGGAGCCAGCTACAAACATTTAAAGATACAGCTAGTTTTTCTGTTTAAGTAACAAGGGAACCTCGCGAACTGTAAATCGCAGATTTTGATGAAACTTTGTCAATTTGTAGACACCATGGAGTGTTACTCAAGGACGCTTTCCGTTGCTGGGGAACTTCAACTTTAGGGGGTGCAATTCACCCTTGCAATTTAGTCCAAATTTGGTTTTTTCTGAATAACTTTTAAGCGGTAACAGATAGGAAAAAAGTTTCAATGGCGGACTTGTACCGTTTAGTGAGCCCTTTCGATTGGTGTAGCTATATATGTTCCAATAAACGTGGAATGACGTATGTTGTGCGTATTTTATCGAATTCAAAAAATCGGTTATAATGGCCTTTTTTGTGATCAAATAGTCTATAGAAAGGTAATTTAAAAAGTTATACAGGGTGTCCGCAAAAATATAAATTTTAACATATTTCCTTATTTTAAAGAGATACTCTGTATACTGTTATGTGGCTGCATTGTATGTCGAAAATCACGGTAAACTTATACGAGGCGCTAAATAGTTATATGTGATAGTTTTCGAGTTATATGCGTTTAGATGTATGTAAGATTATATTATCCCCGACAGCAGGCAGATGAAAACAATAGGTCACATAGTACACTAACTGCTTGCTTCCACTATTTCTGGAGAAATGTGAGTAGCGAACGTCTCACTTACTAACTAGTGAACTATTTAAAAAATGGTTTACGGATATGTACCTACACCGAGTTCCTAGTGGAATATCAACAACTGTACTACTAGATTCTTGGGGTGGCCACTGTCCTCGGACTTTACAAAGTTCTATCCAGCAGATAAACCAACATCTCTTCCCAACAATTCCCAAAAAAAACAACTGGATTGGCGCAACCGCTCGACGTGTACGGCTTTCGCGTGTGGAAGAGATTTGTCAAACGGTTTTCCGTTCAAGTTTTGCTTGCAAACATTGACTTTAATTTACATCAACGCAATATAATAATCAAATTACAATCATTGGTTCACAATCAACTGTCCTCTCCAAGATATCGAAACCTATTTCTATATTCCTGGTACAAAAGCGGTTATATAGAATCCAGGCCAGAAAAATTTGTTCATCCAGTGACATATGCATATTTTCGTTCGATGATGAAGGCATTTTACCCATATGCTCAATATGTGGACAGCCCGCTTTTATAAGATGTGCACGTTGTACCCAATATTTATGTGTTCAACACTTTTTTGAGGATTTTCACTATCATGATGAAGAGTAATGCACGAACTGGAAGAATGTATATACATATTTTCACTACTGACTTTTATTTTATTGAAATAGAGCAGGCTGTTTGTGTCTTACATAAATAAAATAAGGTAATAATTAAATTATAATTAAATTGTACGTCGACTGTATATTGTAAGTTTTTCTTTTAATGGCTCTAGCTACCTGCACATTTGCAAAACAATATGAACTCAACCAATATCAATAAACTAATAAATCAATATTATATAATTTTATTTGCGTACCTAACTACCTACCCACGAACAGTATGAATATGAAAATTGAAGTCGTAATCTGTCGTTATTTTGTATATACAGTGTAATGTTAAAAGTATCAGCAACAATCTGTCGAAGTAGTTACATTTTCTTTTGTCTGCTGTTGGGGATAATATAGTCTTACATACAACCAAACGCGTATAACTCGAAAACTATCACATATAACTATTTAGCGCCTAGTATAAGTTTACACTGATTTTCGACATACAATGCAGCCACATAACAGTATACAGAGTATCTCATTAGAATAAGGAAATATGCTAAAATTTATATTTTTGAGGACAGCCTGTATAACTTTTTAACTTACCTTTCTATAGACTATTTGATCACAAAAAAAGGCCATTATAACCGATTTCTAAAATTCGATAAAATAAGCACAACATACGTCATTCCACGTTTATTGGAACACCCTGTATATAAATATCTACACCAATCGAAAGGGCTCACTAAACGGTACAAGTCCCCATTGAAAGTTTTTTCCAGCTCTTACCGTTTAAAAGTTATTCAGGAAAAACCAAATTTGGGCTAAATTGCAAGGGTGAATTGTACCACCTAAAGTTGAAGTTCCGCAGCAACGGAAAGCGTCCTTAAGTAACACTCCTTGGAGTTTACAAAATGATAAGGGATGATATTTACTTTCTAATTTCGAATTACAATACAGGGTGTTTCATTAAAAAAGAGTTTTCTGCATTTGAAAATATGTCACTTTGTTTCTCAGTTTTCAACACCCTGTATGTCAGAATGTGAACTGCCTGTACTATTTCTTAGAATTATATCTATAATCACAACATAGCAAATTTGGAGTCTGTATTGCAGTATTAACCGATATACAGGGTTGGGATAAAGTATGGAACCAAGCAAATAACTTTAAAACGGAGAGGATGATGTTGATGAAACTTTGCAAATAAGTGTCACGAAATATAATACATCTAATTCCGATTTTGTTGTTGTGACTGTACTTCCGGTTCAACCGGAAGTTTTCTTTATTTTTTTTATTTAAATGGAACACCCTGTATATTTTTGCAATTATAATAGACTGTTTTTGCGAATTCGACCATACTGTTTTAGCACACTTACTGTAAATAATGAAGAGATAGAACACTCCATATTTACTGACATTAATTTATGTATCCTAAATTATTAACAAAATGGTAGTCATCTTAAACGAACTCATTAAAATGTTCAAAATGCTCGCGTTTACTTCCTGACAATATGCAAGTCTTCTACGAAATTCCCGAGTTACCTTCCTAACTTCTCTACGGATTAAATCACATTCGTCGACTATTCTTTGTCTCAACTCCTGCAAAGTAGTTGGTCGCCTAACGTAAACACGAGATTTGAGAAAACTCCACAGATAAAAATCTAATGGACTAAGGTCTGGAGAATGTGCAGGCCACTCTATGAATCCTCTACGTCCAATCCATCGATTTGGGAAAATAACATCCAAAAAATTCCTAACTCGCCTATCATAGTGGGAAGGCGCTCCATCCTGTTGAAACCAAAAACTTTGAGGCAACTGCCCATTGTGTTGAAGTGCAAGAATAATGTGGTTTCTCAGTAGATCCAAATACTTTTCCCCACTTAAGTTTCCTTCTATAAAAATGGGCCTATAACCTGTTTCAACAATTCCTATCCAGACATTCAACTTTGAGGATGTTGAGTATGGGCTTTATGGATCCAGTGAGGATTCTCATTGGACCAGTACCTGGAATTATGGCGATTGACTGTTCCATTCAAACAGAAAGTTACTTCGTCAGAAAATACCATATTAGTTGCAAAATTTTCATCATTCTTTCGCAAAACTCCAGGCGTCGGTCAAAATCATCATCTGACAGTTCTTGAAGTAGGTGTATTTTATACGGATGGAACTTTTCTCTCTTCAAAATTTTTCCTACAGAACGACGACTTATGCCATGGTTTAGTGCTAAAATTGTAGTAGAAGTTTGAGGTGATTCTTCTAATTCAATAGCAATGTTTTCCCTAACAACTGCGTTAGTTGCGGTCTGTGGTCTGCCTGTTTTTGGTGAATTTTTAACCGTTCCAGTCATACTAAAACGTTTTAGTGTTTTTGTGACAGCTGAACGTGTTATAGGAGTTCTTTCGGGATGTAAATCGTTAAAAAGGTGACACACTTCTTCATGAGTTCTAACGCGATCGCCAAACCCGATCATCATTAAAATTTCAATACGCTCTCTTTCATTTAAATGCACCATTTTCATCCGTACAATTAGTAATTTGATGATGTTAAACTGACTGAAAATAAACTTGACAGTTTGTCAACAGTTACCTACTAGATGATAATACCTTTTGTTTGTTTGTTACTGGGCAAAGCTTCGGGTTGTGACTGACATCGATGGACTTATTGTATCATCCCCACTGACATTTTGCCGAACTAATTATCTCTCTATTATTTACAAGTAATGGTGCTAAAACCAGTATGGTCGAATTCGCAAAAACAAGATCTATTATAATTTGCATATACAGGGTGTTCCATTTAAATAAAAAAAATAGAGGGAGCTTCCCGGTTGAACCGGAAGTACAGTGACAACAACAAAATCAACATCAGATGTATTATATTTCCTTACACTTATCTGCAAAGTTTCGTCAATGCCCGTCCTCTTCGTTTTAAAGATATTTGCTTGGTTCCATACTTTATCCCAACCCTGTATTAATTTCTAAATGATGTAATATTTTATTATTACTAAAAAGAAAGAAAAACTTAAATAACTCAAAAACGGCAACATGTAGCTATAGAAATCGCTAACGAAGACTGACGTATTTATGGTCGTAGAATCCAAAAATGAATAAAAAAATTAGATCATTTTATTTAAAATAACAAAGTTGACGTGAACCGGAAGTGATATTTTGTTTGTTGCCCGATAGATATTTTCAGGAAAATAGGAGCTGTTCTCTTAGAAACAGTAGCTTTTTCGAAATGATCTTTTGAAACAACGTCGGACTAAAATTTATTAATCCAAGAAAAACATCCGCGTGGTTAGAGGACAAAATTAATTCATCGTGATATCTGAACGCAAGTTCGGAAGCTCTACAAAAGCGCACATAATTATGGCAAATTATGGTGAGATTCTGTGTATACCTGTAACGCCTGCAAGCATCAATAATATATGCTTATAATTTTACAGATAATCTTACATACCCTACAAATATACACAGAATTCCACCATTAATTATAATGTTCAATGTGAAGTGTGCGTGTATCTTTTCTTAGAGTTATATCTACATTCAGAACATAGCAAATTTAGAGTCTCTATTTGCAGTATTAACCGAGATATTAATTTCTCAATAACGCAATGATTATGACTAAAAAAAAAAAAACTTAAATAACTCAAAAACGGCAACATGTAGTAGAATCCAAAAATGAATAAAAAATTATATCATTCTATTTAAAATATCAAAGTTGACGTCCATTTCCGGTCAACCGGAAGTGATATTTTGGTTAAAGTATATCACATTTATAGTTTCAATCGAACAGATAATGGTGCGAAAATCTCAAATATAAGTAAATAATAGAACATCATAAACTTTTAATGAACCAGTTACGTGGAACACTCTGTATATGATTGTAACTTTACATTTATCCGAAATTATTTATAGTTAAAATTATCTAAAAATAATCTTTCAATATTTTATCTGTAAATAATTGTCGTTATTTAAATGATCATCTTGAACAATTTTATTCGAATAATGCCCAACTCTCGGTAGAGATTACATACCTGATACAATTCTAAACACGTTAAAATAATAAATTTTTAAAATGGTGCATTTTTCCACATAATAAAGTGCCAATTGTTCAGGGCCCTACACGTATAAGGAATTATAAAAACGAGTACAAAACTATACGTTTTTTTTTTTTTAAGGAAAATTTGAGAGAAAATGATATCTTCGACATAATTATTTGTCGATTCTGCTTTTAATTCCTCTATCAAACCATAATTTATTATTATTTGTTCATTCAAATTATGAACGGTAGTGTATATTAAATCATTAAGGAGTGGTATTTAAAATAAGCTTTTTAATACTTCTAGCAAGAAAGCAATTATTGTCTGCCATTTGCGTAACGAAACCTTGAAATCTCACATGGTTAATTTCAAATTTAACGACAAAATTGCTTGTGTCAAATTAATCAACATACAATACGTGCTATAAAACAAAAGGCTAATTTTTCTAGCGATTTCATTACTCTGAAATTCTAAATTGCATTTTTTTTTATTTAAAGTATGCAGTTAAGTGGATATTGTTTAATAACATCTTTGTATGTCTTCTTTTGGAGAACAGCGTACTTTTTGATCAACCAAAAAATAATACGTTGTTAATTAACGGTAACATCCTTCAATGATCAGCTCGTGACATCACCACTTAATACATACAACTAGCAAATGCAAGCAATTGTAAATCGATTTAATTCAATTTGAAAGGAAAAGCCGTTGTTGTACAGGTCCAATGAATTTTTCAATTGGTATAAATTCTATAGATAAAACGAAAAACATGTTTGTTTGGATTGTTGTTTGGACAAATTTGGATTTAAACAAGCTGTCTCAAACGAAAGCAGAAAATCTAATTATATGTCTTAAACATATATTCCATTTTTCAGCTAAATATCAAACTTGAATCTACAGTAAAATCTAAAATACTTTCGATAAAATCCTTTACTTGAGAAAGCATCGCCAATGCATAAAGTCTTTCTTGTGCCTTGCTGTTTATTAAGAAAGTGAAAAACATCATTCTGCATCAGCAGATGTCATCGGAATTGTTATTAGAACTTTGAAAAGTTTTAAAGTTTCACTGAAGCAATTATGTCATAAAGTAAAAGAACAAAACCCAAAAGATTAATTTAAAATTTTCCGTTTCATAAATTGCGCTTAGTTCATCAAAGTAAAAACAGTAACGATCAGTACCAACCTCATCACACTGCAGTCTCCAAGAATTCACATAGGCACTACTGACATGAACGAAAGCCTTCAGATTCCGCATTTCCCTGGCCAAATGCAAGCATCTCCTCGTTCCGAGCAGATTGACCTCGACAGTGGTCTTCAAAGTTTCGGCAAAGTCTAGGGTTGCAGCGGAATGGAAGAAGATGTTCACGTGCTCCTGCAGCAATTCTCTATCAGCAGAGGAGATGCCCAGATCCGGGGAACCGACATCTCCAGAAATAGCCTTCAATTTCTTGAAAACCTAAAGAAGAGATAGACAAATAAATTGTTGGTCGTTCCGAAAAGTGTTTCGCTATGAGTAATACCTCTTCCTCCTTTTTGCTTTCCAGCAGAGTTTCGAAAATCTTGTTCTTCTTAATCTCTTCTAACCGTTCCGCGATTTCTTTGTCCTTCTTCGGGCGTAGCAGAAGGTAGATATCTCCTACGTCGGGGATGCATCGTAACAATTTTTCTAAAAGGCAAATTCCCAAAAATCCAGTGCCGCCAGTGAGGAAGATGTTCTTGCCTGCGTAGAAGTCTCTAACCGACATGTTTGACATCTGTTTTGATAGTAATAGATAATATTATTGTTATAACATTGTGATATGAATATTTATCATATACGTGATGTAAATTAACTTTAAACAAAATTATTGTATTAAATGCTTCTACACGTTTAGCGACGATTAGTATCGATAAATTGCCTTTCAGCGGTATTGCGACTTCTATTTCTTCTAGCATGTAAAGCAAATACTAGGTTCCTCGAAATGTATGTCTAATTTGTTGTAAACAAACAACAATTCTCTTCCTATCCAGTGTTTGTAAATAAGGAAACAATTATTATGAAAAATTCAAGTATTCAACGCATACATACGTGATACAGGCTGATGAAAGAAGAGAAAATAGTGTTATACTTTCATTAGTATCCGTAAACCTTTAGTTTTCAAGATACAGAATGTTAATTTTTTTTTGGAAAATTATGTATACACATTGCATGGTTATGAGTGTTTGCTGAATTCGAATCAGAAAAGGTGGTGGGGGAAAAGGGAAAGAAAGAGAAAAGAAAGCAGGGAAAAGGGATCAGTGAAAAAGAAACTGGGAAAGGGAATATGTAAAATGGGAAGGAACATTGGAAAAGGGAAACGGGAAATGGAACGGGGAAAAGAGAACAATTAAAAGGGAGTTGGGAAATGAGAATGGAGAAAAGGGAAAGAGGGAAAGAAAAAGGAAATAGTGAAAAGGCAATAGGTAACAAGAAAAAGGAAAGAGAGAACAGGGAAGAAGAAAAAAAGGATAAGGAAAAAAGGGGGCAGACATAATGAAAGAGGAAAAAGGAAACAGATGTAGAGACAGAAGGAAAATGGAATAGGAAAGATGGAACAAGGAAAAGAGAGTTGGAAAAAGAAAACGGGGAAAAGGGATAAGGGAAATGGATTAGGGAAAAGGAAATAGGAAAAAAGAATAAATTAAAATCAAAGAAAACTACAGCTCCACTTCTCAATTCAACCGCAAAAAAAACAAAAGAAAAATTCATAGGTTAAAGTAGTTAATTAATTAGTTAATCTTGTACGAAGTCCTTTTTTTGAGAAAATCGCTATTTAAAAAAAAAGCCAGTATTAAGCAAAAAGTTGCGACATTTATTTATGTCTTTTTCAATTGAATATAGTTAAATTGATAATATAGCAAGCAAATTTTGAATTGAAATAGTTTGTCAACAATTAAATTTAAAAAACATTAATTTTGAAAGCTGTACACAATACAACATAAATTAGATAAAATATTATTAAGGAATTACTCATATCAGTACCAGTGGCGGCTCGTAACAATATTCTAAACCAATCTAAAAGCAGTGATAATATAACGATTTCAGTATTGCAAAGTATTCTAAACATATTTTTCATCTGCACTTTCCCATAATGACGAAGATAGTCGGTATTAAAGCAATTAATATTAAAGTATTAAACATTTATCATCATTATTTCTTGGCACAACAATGAAACTGACTAAGGAACAAGCGGCTAACATCATATTACATCCGATTTCATCGACTTCGGCAGAAATTACTGAATAGATTGAGTAAGCAAATCCTAACAGATCGGTTTGACTGACTTACCAGTAGTCAAATTAGAAGAAAAGAAGTAGTTAGAAACTACTACTAGAATTTGTTATTTTCTAAAAGGTTTCAAAGCGAAAAGACTGGTTTCATGAAACAAAAGGAAACAAAAGTAAGAAGAACATAAAGACGTGATCAAGAACGCTGGCATAAGATGATAATACAAGGTGTTGCAAAATGCAGAAAACGAGAAACTCAGATTGCTTCAAATGTGATGCTTACTGAAGTGGAGTGTCACTTAGTATCAATCAAGACTGATGTTTGCGTTGGAAATTGAAAGAGAAAAGCCATAAGGGCATCAGAGTTGAACTTAGTAAAACGTGCTACCTCCCTGAAAAGATACAGTGCGCGTCTGCAAAAGTGCGCTGTGGCCTCAAGATATGGAAGAACAAACAAAGAAATCTGCTTGTATCAAGATGTATGTATGTGTGGAATACCAGATTTTTATCTCTAATTAATCACCCACAAAACCAGAACCGACAAAATCACAGAAGTAGCCAAGAATTGCAATATAAATCATAGTTTTGGCTTGACTGGAATACTGATTTTGCCAAATCGGAAAGGAAAATTTCGTTGGAAATCAAAAGAAAAGCTTCGAGGGTATGTGAATTGAACATAGTAAGACGTACAACCCCAACAGAAAAGTGTAAATTTAAACAGAGGCGTTGTGGCCTCAAGATATCATCTTGAGGCCACTCTCTTCGTCTCCTCCGAATAACATGTTTATGTACAGTGGTAATATTCAAGATAGGTGTTAAAGAACCGTTGATCCTCACTTTTTGGCATAACAATGAAATTGACAAACGAACAACCAACTAACATCGTATCGCATCCAATTGCATCAACTTCGGCAGAAATTGCTGAAGAAATGGAGTAACAAATCCTAACAGATTGGTTTGACTGACCTACGAGTAATCAAGTGAGAAGAAACTACGAAATTTGATATTTTTTAAAAGAATTGAAAACGAGAGGGCTGGTTTCATGATAGAAAAGAAAGCAGAAACAGGAAGAACATGAAAACCACACCAAGAACGTTGCCATAAAATGGTGATACAAGGTGTTGAAAACTGCAGGTACAAAAGACACAAATTGCTTCAAAAGCGCTGCTTACTGAAGTAGGAATGTCACTAACCGTCCATCAACACCGGCCGAAGAAATACAGTCTAAAGTATAGATTTGGTTTGATTGGAGTACAGAGAGAATATTGAGTGGTGGGGCTAATCTCGGGACAACTCTCCCACCCTAATTCTACAAAGTTTTAAATCAGTTTGCTCAGCTTGCAGTAATTTATTGCCTCGTTTATTGCTAATTATATCGGCCTAAAATAATTAAAGCAGATAAATTTAGAAGCCATTTTAAAATGAAAAATACATGAAATTCTTATCGGGAATATTTATCTATCTAAATATAAATACTAACGTATTTTCCTTCAGAATTGCATGAACGGGCCACTTGTTTAACATTTACATATTCAAATACACATTGAAAAATATCCTGTATTCAATCAAACAAAATATTTGATTATAAGGTTTATTTGAAATATATTAACATATTCATTTAACTGACTGTAAGTATTTACATTGAAGTAAAAATAGGTAAATATCTTCTTTCTCTCTACAACATACAAATTTTCTCCCCCCTATGGTATAGCCAATACGTCAAATACTTATATGTAATTCAGAAATGGTCACATAGATAGCGCTTTTTTTCATTTCATCAGCAGCAGAACATTTTGGTACAAATAGCGTGACAAATACGTTTTTGCGCCTCCGTTAAGAAACACTTATTTTGCAGTACTTCAAGGCAGGCAAAAATGTCACTACAGGTTGGCCACACTAGATTCCACATGACAGACGTGTAATAAATTGTCATTAAGCTACTGTTTAACCATGCTAACATGAACTGGTGTCTTCATTGCACTTATTATTGATAAATAGATATTAAACTAGAAAGAAAATTACGTCAAAATACTAAGGTATGTAACATGTGTGCCAACTTGTACTGTCAACTCCCTAGTGTCAAAATTTCTTTTTTAATTTTCAATTCAAAATTAAGATTTGTCGGCCCAAAGACATTGTGTATCACATGGCCAGAAACTCTTTTGCGAGTACTTATTTGTACTTGTGGCCGTACTCATACTCGCAAACTGTTGTTTCTGGCCTGTGATACAAATAACTATTAATTAATCTCATAAATTTATCAGATAAGCACCTAATAAGGAGCCGTGTCATTTGAAAGGAACGATTCCTTTCACCGCATACTACAGTGATATATCATCACCATTTGGGTCGCACCACTCAATATTGTCACGAGCCGCCACTGAAAGCAAAATATTTCTAGCCATTCGTTAAGTAAACAAACGCTTGTTAAAACAAAAAAAAATATTCGTTAAATTAAATATTCATTTATATGGAATATCCAAAATTTGATAAGTTGAAGCATAATATACAGGGTTGGGATAAACTATGGAACCAAGCAAATAACTTTAAACGGAGAGGATGATGTTGATGAAACTTTGCAAATAAGTGTTCGAAATATAATACATCTAATTTCGATTTTGTTGTTGTGACTGTACTTCCAGTTAACCGGAAAGTTCTCTTAATTTTTTTTATTTAAATGGAGACCCTGTATATTTTTGCAAATTATAATAGATCTTGTTTTGCGAATTCGACATACTGGTTTTAGCAACATTATCTGTAAATAATGAAGAGATAGAACACTCATATTTACTGAACAATTATTTTTATTTATCTTAAATATTTAACAAAATGGTAGTCATCTTATAAACGAACTCATTATAAATGTTCAAAATGCTGGCCGTTTACTTCCTGACAATATGCAAGCGAATTCTTACGAAATTCTGAGTTACTTTCCAAAACTTTCTACGGATTAAATCACATTCGTCGACTATTCTTTGCCTCAACTCCTGCAAAGCAGTTGGTCGCCTAACGTAACACGAGATTTGAGAAAACCCCGAGATAAAAATCTAATGGACTAAGGTCTGGAGAACGTGCAGGCTACTCTATGAATCCTCTACGTCCAATCCATCGATTTGGGAAAATAGCATCCAAAAAGTTCCTAACTCGTCTGTCATAGTGGGGAGGGCCTCCATCCTGTTAAAACCAAAAACTTTGAGGCAATTCCCATTGTGTTTGAAGTGCAGGAATAATGTGGTTTTCAGTAGAGTCCAGATACTTTTCCCACTTAATTTCCTTCTATAAAAAATGGGCCTATAAGGCTGTTTTCAACAATTCCTATCCAGACATTCAGCTTTTGCGGATGTTGAGTATGGGCTTCATGGATCCAGTGAGGATTCTCATTGGAACAGTACCTGGAATTATGGTGATTGACTGTTCCATTCAAACAGAAAGTTGCCTCGTCAGAAAATACCATATTAGCTGCAAAATGTTCGTCTGCATTACAAATTTCCATCATTCTTTCGCAAAACTCCAGGCGTCGATCAAAATCATCATCTGACAGTTCTTGAAAGTAGATGCATTTTATACGGATGGAACTTTTTTCTCTTCAAAATTTTTCCTACAGAACGACGACTTATGCCATGGTTTAGTGCTAAAGTTGTAGTAGAAGTTTGAGGTGATTCTTCTAATTCAATAGCAATGCTTTCCCTAACAACTGCGTTAGTTGCGGTCTGTGGTTCGTCTGTTTTTGGTGAATTTTTAGCCGTTCCAGTCATACTAAAACGTTTTAGTGTTTTAGTGACAGCTGAACGTGTTATAAGAGTTCTTTCGGGATGCAAATCATTAAAAAGGTGACACACTTCTTCATGAGGTTCTACCCGATCGCCAAACCCGATCATCATTAAAATTTCAATACGCTCTCTTTCATTTAAATGCACCATTTTCATCGTACATTAGTAATTTGATGGACGTCAATTAAATAAACTTGACAGTTTGTCAACAGTTACCTACTAGATGATAATATCTTTTGTTTGTTTGTTGCTGGGCAAAGTTTCGGGTTGTGACCGACATCTATGGACTTATTGTATATCCCGCTGACATTTTGCCAAACTATATTATTCTTCATTATTACAAATATTGGTGCTAAATCAGTATGGTCGAATTCGCAAACAAGGTCTATTACAATCTGCAAAATATACAGGGCGTTCCATTTAAATAAAAAAAAAAATAGAGGAACTCGGTTGAACCGGAAGTACAGTCAACAACAAAATCAACATCAGATGTATTATATTTCTTACACTTATCTGCAAGTTTCGTCCACATCATCCTCTCCGTTTTAAAGTTATTTGCTTGGTTCCATACTTTATCCCAACCCTGTATATTTGACCTATCTGAAATAATTTGGCCAATTTGATTAAAATTTTGGTTGTCACAACTAAATTATTTTGTTTTCTGAAATAAAAATTTGTTCGCCACTATGTAAATGAATAATTTTGTTGGACAAGGTCAAATTTGATTGAACCCAACAAATCGTTTTTTTTTTTTCCGTGTGTTGTATTCAAGAGTTTCGCGAATATTTTTGTGAATTGTTCATTTTGCAAAATGTTTAATGTTTTCAAATTAAATTGTCGTCAAAACTATTATATTGACAACATCGATTAAAAATTGATTAACCTATGGAAGGGCAAAGAAGAATCCAAAGAGCAAGGCTATCGAACACTAATCGGTGATACAGTCGATTTGACAACGCATTTGGATTGCAGTCGTCAATAAATTAACAACAACAACATTACAAAAAAAAGTAGTACGTATAAAAATTTAAAATCTTAAAACCTTGATATCTGACATTAAATATGTAGTCGTATTTTTATGTATTTTATGGTACTTCTAACGTATAGCGTAAAGTATTTTTATTTTTCACCCTATATAAATAGATGTACGAAGAAAGAGAATGTTAACTGGTTTTAGTACACAACTTAAATTTATATCAAGGTAAAAATCATGTCAATTTAAAAGTTTCCTTGCACAAAAGGGTGCGAAATTACATTATAGGATCTCAAACATGTACCATGTGATTCAAAATTTTGTCTAGGAAAAAAACTGTTTTCCGGAAAATTATTTATACTTATTACCAATTTAATGAGCGAAGTTAGCTACATACAAATTTCATACATTAAATGAATTTCTTGACGTTTAGGGACATGCGTGCGTGTTTTAGTATCTTTCGATTATTTATTAATTTATAATTTTTTTCAGATCGTTTATATTTACATCTAATATCACCAACAATATTATTTCTGAATACTGTAAGAAATAAGGGATTTATCTGTGGTAATAGCTCAACAAACAGGTAAAAATCAATATTAACATTAAGTGAAATAGTTTATTACATTTATAATTTTATAGGCTTATCATACACTTCAGCGCAATGAGCTGTCAAAAAAATTACATTTTCATCCTATAAAGTTCCACGTACAGGAATTATTACATTAGATCACGATAGGCGATTGGATATTGTCATTGTTTAATAACAATTTAAGGACGATGACTTGCTAAACAAATCATTTTTCTCGGATGAAGCTGGTTTTATCTAACAGACTATATCAATTTACAAAACTATTGTATCTGGTCTGCAGAAATCCACAGAATTTCGAGAAACGCAATTGCATCCCGTAAAAGTTGGAGTTTGGTTAGCTATGTCCAGGAACGAATAATATGACAAATTTTCTTGAGGAAACTGTAACAGCCAACGTACAACAGATGTGGATTGTTTATTGCAGAGTTACAAGAAAATGAGCTTGAAGCAGATTATTTTCAGCACGATAATGCTCCAGCACATACTGCTCGACAAACCTGCCAATATCTTCAACATTTTTGCTGACAGGTACGTTAGAGCACAAAGATGGCACAGATCGCTGATCTAACTCCATTAGATTACTTCATGTTCGGCTATCTAAAAAATAGGATTATAGAAACGCATGCATACCATGAAGAATGAGAGATGCAGTTTTGTCACTTAATAATTATACTAATTGTATGTTATAATTAAAGTAATAAATAATTTAGTTAACACCAGTTAGTGCTGAATTGTAAAATCATAATTAGTAAAGTTAAATTAATTACATTTCATTTTACAAGCAGAAACACCAATCATAGTCGTTTATATAATGCGAGTTCAAATAGGTTACGTTTTCCTTATTTATGACAGATCCGTTTACTTTCTTATGTTCCACACTGACTTAGTTCAAACCTTCATTACAAACACGCGGCATATACCTACACCCTATTACTATTACTAGAGCGATTTGACAATCATTTGAATCTCTGTGGTACTTTTAACTTGTTATTATGTTAGATATTTAAATTACAAAAAGGGAAGTTCTTATAAACGAAACCGTATTTACTTTTTCAAAATGATTCAACTACACTTGACTCAACAACTAATTACGTATTAAAAGACCGCTTATTTCTAGAAATCGTAAACATTAACAATTATCAAAATTCAATAAAATTTAAATCGAATATTTACATGTACTATAATATTTAATTTAAGATCTAATTCCCTAATAGCCAAATTTAAATTTCCGGCAATTATTCTTAGTAATTTCAACTTTAAAACATTAAATTACCCACCATTTTGTATTACATCAATAGTTATTTTAATGCCTTTACGTTGAAATCACTAAAAATTTTGGCAGAGAATTTAAATTTGGCTATTAGGGTTAGTTCACCTTATTGATTTTTCAGCAAAATTTGTATTTTAATTTTTATTATTGTATCCAAATGTAACTATATAGGTACTCTTTTACATTTTATTATGTTGCCATTAAATTCTAATCTTTATAGTTTATTACAAATTAAATTAGAGGAAAGTTTTGATTAGGAATTAATTAACCACGACTGTAAGCAATCATTGCCATGTTCTCTGTACCATGTTAATTGTAGGTGTAAATTATGATAGCTTTAGGGTAGTTTTTAGTTCTGCTACTGCTGATGATGATAGCTTTGCCACCGAAACGTATGTCCAGTTTAGTGGAATTTGTGGTGACGTGTTTTAAAGTCACTTATAACTTTTTAACTTTAACTCTAATTCAACCGTACTTATTATCTTTTTTTGTGTATTAAAATTAAAATTCATTATTTGTATTAATTTCGTAAATTTAACAGTTTCGTGAATATTTTTATTCAAGAAAATAAGAATAATGTCAAGTTTCGCCTGTATTTTACAGCGTATTGCTTAATCATATACTGTTATAACATTTTAGGTTGTCTGTTGACGAAGTCATAAATCAAAAGATGAAGTATTGAGGTCTAAAAAAAATCAGATACAGATCAAATTTTATCCCTTAAATACATCTTAAAATTATGTTTAAATTCCACATTTTTTATGCAAAGAAAAACTTCTTGAATCGACAAGATTTCTGCGTGCCAAACATTTTCTACAGCAAAATTGTATATTTCACAAAAACCCACGTATACAAGTATATAATTAGCTAATTTACGAAATGCACGAATGAAGACAAACAAAAGTTGTCGCTGGCGTAAATGTTAAACAAATAATTATGAACCAAGTTACTAAGAGATCTTGAACATATTTAGAAACTTGTGCAATAAACACTATCTTCTTGTACATTTACGAAATGTATTATTATAAACAGTAAATTTATTTAAAATTACGCATAACCTAACAAACATTAAACAGCTGAAAGCAATTTAACGTTTGAACAACGCCAGTCGCCATTTGCAAACGACACCTTCTTCGATGATGCATACTCAATACAGCATTGAAGTCTGCCATTAAAATACAACTGAAAGCTCAAGAATCGATCTTCATGTTGGCTAAAAATAAGCCGTGGCATACTCATATCATTAACTGCGTACAAGAAGTTTTCATTAATATAAAATAGGTTCTGCGTATTTAGCGGTGGTACTTGATGCAAAAAATGTCTTTAAATATCCAGTTATAACCGAATACCAGTTACATAGTCCTCCTTTTCAAACACGAATTGTCGACATTCATTTTTTATATAGCTTAGGATATATGTGGGATGCATTGAATTGGAAAGTTAACCCAAAGACGATATTTGATTATATCTATACCGATTTTTGTAAACATTTCTATCCAGATACATATATAATGATTGATTACAACTGATATATTAAAAATACATATTATATAGTTACTAGAGATTTGCAAATGTATGTTCGAATTAACTTCAAATTTTAAACGATTCAGCGTACAATTTTACAGATGTTTGACACCAAAAATTATCTCGAAAAAAACATATTAAGTAAATAGATTTTTTTCTCGTAACTGACGCAATATATGGAAGCATAGCTTATTGGATTTGCGTAGAACATTAACAAAAGTTGCCTATATTTCGAGAATAAAATTTACGATCGAATTGGAAATTTTCAATGTTTTGGTGTGTATTATGGAAATGCAATATTTTCCTGACAATTTATAAAGCGTATAAATATATCGCACTATATAAACCAATGATATCTCTCCAAACATTGCTAGAAAAATTATTAATTCACAGCATAAGATATCTTGTCAGAATAACCAGCACAAATAGTTAGAATAGAAAAGTTGAGGATGGAAAATGTTCCTGGGAACGTTTTGGATATTCAATAATTTACTTATCCTAAATACCATATTGCACCTCACAAAGACGCATTTGTTATTTAGAATCGAATATTAGATACTTTAAAATTTGGGACTCTCTGTTTGCACTTATTTTATTTGTTTCATTGGAAACTTGATACATTACGTAGGTTTTAAACGTATTTTCTTCTCTTTTATTCCGCAATATTATTAACCCAGTTTTCCTATTAATTCACCTGAATCAGATATATGTAAAAATTATTACAAAAAAAAAGATAATTTACGCTGCGCAAAATTGGAAAAAGATACTTCAAACAAACATTAATCACTGAATAACAAATGAATGTCAACGTAAATGCTTGATTACCGTCTATATTTTAATAGCAAGAAACGCATCTAGGTATTACAATAGCAGATGCTCATTGGTAGAGAAGCAACACACAGAATATCCTCACCTAGATACGATAACGAGTGCGTTCGTGCAAACTAATGCGCAATTTTTCTAACTAGATGTAATGCACTTTTGTCCGCACAGACCCACATATCATTTAAAGCGATTCCTCGTTAAGATAGAGTTATCGCAATTAGTCAAGAAGTTAAAATCCAATCTTGTAAGACCACCTTTTGCGTCCGAAGATGAGCGGAGAATACCGGGCTAGACAACGGTCAGCGCAAAGCCAACTACGAAGTAAATATACTGGTCGCCGCTTTAACTACAACTAACATATAGTTGGATCTTCGCACCAAAAGTCATCGAAATTTACTGCTTCTAATGTTTTAAAAGTCAGATAGAAAGGAGTTTTGATTATTTGATACCGGTACAAACAGCTGTCTTGTTTATATTGTAGAAAACTGTAATGTAACTGTCAAGAAAATGGTGTATTTGTTAACGAAGTGGCAGAAATTTATTTCCTTTTATTAAAAAAGGATTTATTAGTCTGTATTATAATATTCAATAAAAATAAGTTGTTAATAATGAATAATAGTATCTTCATTTTGCCCTATATATAAACTAATTCTTTAAGAATTTGATTATATTAAGGTAACTGTAATATCTGCTCTTAAGAAGGTTATGCATTTGTGGGATAGATGGCACGATTATTAATTTATGCAGTAGTAAATAAATATTAAGTGATAGAATAGAAATAATACCCTATTATATAATAACCACGACCTGCTTGATAACTTACAGACGCTTTTAGCGACAGTTAGCAGCGATAACAGCAGGATAACAGTATGGCATGTGAAAATTTGAAAACATGAGAACTAAGTACACATTGGTTTATATCAAAACTAAATAATGCAAAACCATATGTACCAACCGAAATATGAAAGTCAGGGTATGTCTACGATCAGTGACGATCTTCATTAAATATTAAATAAAGCGAATCCTAGGAATTTTAATATTAATAAGAATATAAAATAGGTAAGCCATTATATGAAAGACCAATATATTTTTTTAAATGTGAGCTGGAGGCAGAATCTTAAGCAAAATTTCGATCGATTTCCTATTGTTGTTGCAACACGTGGTAAATTAATTCATTGCGCTGAAAGCGGTAGCGCTGTATGCATTTAAAAAGCTACATTATTGACGTGACATTGATTTGTAAATAATTCATAATGCCTCATCCACCTGCGCAAAAACTGCCTTGAGCCAAACCAACTACAACAAGTTCTAAAGTTTTTGAGGATTTCGCGTTTTCTTATCATAAATGTCGGAATGATATGAGACGCATGAAATATTTAACAACCTCAAAATTTTTTAAATTTCTCCGAACTTACGTCCTCAGTTTACTTTACGATGTTTATATACATGTGGACAAGCTTAATGTATTGTTTGATGCTGTTTGGAGCGTGTTCATTTGTCTATTTGTTTTATTTTAAGATTATTTGTTGTTATTATCTTATGTGTTATTATTTGGTTATAGTTCGTTTTGGTTTACTTTGTGTTTTATTTATTACGATTATTATAGAATTCAGTGGCATTTGTTTTTTATTGTAAGGTAACGTTTATGTGAACAAAGTCAGTGATGTAAATTGCATTCTTGCCAATTTTACAAAGACTATTTGTTACGCTGTATTGTACTGCTTGTATTTTGCGAACACGTAGTTGTGCCTAACTTTGTTTAGATGCTATAGTTTTTAATAAAGTATTTTATATTTTATTCAGTGTGTATTTATAATCCACATTTTATATATGTATGTGCCACTATAATATTTTAAGACTGTCATAGTATGTTTTTAAATGTATTATTACGTTATGAATATTTGTTCTCTTGATAAAACGCTTGGATATTAAAAGCATGCAAAACCACCAATTTAAATGTACCGGAGATTAATTATAGTTCGGCATGCTGAAGTCGGTGGCGCGCAACCTTGTCGATAAAGTAGAGCATTAAGTTTCCACTCTCAGAATGTGAGCCATTAAAACGTTTCAATTTTGAACAATGGCTTTTGTTTTATAGATGGGGCGCGCAGCGTTTGTTAATTGGGTTGCATAGAGAAACATTATTTGGAATTTGTAAATAGAAGTGCACAATTTGAATCAGAAATGGGTGAATGCAAATTAAATTTTATTAGTCCCTAGGATAAGTATCAAAATGCGGGTAAAACTTTAATGGATTTTGCTTGTATGAAAACTAAAGAAGAAATGAAAGAAAATAGATTTTTTTTTATTTTTATTCGAGAATCATTAACGCTACAAAAACTTCCCAGAATTTAATACTATCTACCAATTTAATTTATTTAATAATTCTTTAGATGTATGGTAAGAACACTACCTTGTTAAAAGTAAAAGCTAGCTGTAATATCAGCTCTCAAAAGAGGTTCAAGCATTTGTAGAATAGATGGGATGAAATATAAATTTATTTTGGAGGTACATTTTAAGGAGTAAATAAAGATTATATGTATATATAAAAAAATATTTATTTTAATGCGCACTTACACAATAATTTTGTTCTTAATTTAATCCCAATTTGTTGCATGTAATTTTTTTTGTCATAGGTCTATTGTAAATAATTCGATTCTAACCTAGTTTAGTGTATTAAATAGTTGTTTTAATACATTATTCATAATAAATTAAAGCAAGCTTTTTGTTTTAGATCAGTAGTTTCTTTACTGGCCGGCCTTTAGAGATGTAGCTTCACTGTCCACCGAGACTTTCCGCTGAGCGAGCGAGCCTATAAGAATATTACCCGTTACCGGTGATTTAGACCACACATAATCTGCGGCACCAAATATTATTGATTTTTTCCTTACGGACAAATATACGAAAAGGGTCGCCCGTTCGATTCAATAGCTTTTGTGTTAGTGCGTGCGGACTACGCGAGTCACCGAACGAAAATCCACATCAGTGACTGTGGCGGAAATTTTTTAAAAAATTAAAATCCGAAAAGAACCTCGCGGCCTGTCCTCCCATTTTAGTGCATTAGGTAAGTGGTTAATGCCCCGTACCTGGTGGGGAGTCCTATGCGTCGCCCATCGCGTTAGGAACGCGAGCCGCTGAAAGGGCTCTCCTTCAGCGGTTTACCGCGAGAGGGGGTCGAATCCCTCGAAGCCGGTGTCACAAACTATAGCGGCGCCTCCCGTCAAGAGCCGGTCATTTTTTTCTATATTTTTTCTTTTTTTTGTGGGTTTATCTTTAATAGCCGATTTGAAACCACGCTTCTTAGGTACTTCGCAGCTTCTCTCGAAATGACATCATTGCTTATGTGTGCTTGATAATATTGTTTGCGTTAGCCTTTTTAGAGTTTATTTAAAACAAAAAGGCCAAGTGACACGGGTTTTTTTTTTATGCGTGCGTATTTCAGATAGTCCCAGAGCCGACTATATTTTTCCATCTTAAGCGAAATCTACCATAATTAAATCTTATGCAGTCCTCATCAGTAATATTTAAACATATTCGGTTTAGAAGCGCAATATGGGAACTTGTATGGAATATTTTTAATTCTGCAAATTAGGCTAGATAGAAAAACCTTTAAATCCAGAATCCGTTCATAGAAATACGTACATTTATTCCTGTTACTTAACGATTCTGACATTCGGAAGCTAGTATTCAATACCTATCCGTTAAGGAGCATTATGTTCTTTTCTGTGTTTTAATATATTTATAAGATATCGGAACTTTAAATGACCATGCAGAAAAACGATATCTCACGTTGCCTTAAACTCGCGATCGTTTCACCATATTTTATACAATACAGTAATAAAATCGATTTCGTGCGTAATCGCCGAATAAATACTTTTGAATGCGATGCATTTGCGGAAATGTCAGTAATGACGCGGTAAAATAGCATCATTTTGTTAAATAGGTGTTTTAAGAGAGTCTGTTGTAATGTTTGAAATGATAAGTACTAAATGCATTAAACACCCAAAATAAACAAGGACGCAATGATTTATTGCTGGTAACATTCTCGTAAAACTGTTAACTCTAATCTTGACTCGTTGACTATCATGCCAACATAAAAGTGATAAAACCCAATAATGTGTTTTTATTCCATCCAATATTATTTTAGAATTAACACCATTTTTTTAGTTTTTTTTTTTATTTTCTAAGAAAAACCGGATTTGGTATTATATATTATACAATATTATATTTTTAACCTATCTCATTATTTTACGGTACCTTGTACTCGAAATGAATAAATTTCTAATTTAATCCTTATTGATTCAGATTTTTTCGAAAACCTGGTTGTTACATTCGCATCCTTGCGTTCAATCATTATTAATTATCAAAAAAGATTGCAATTCAGAACATTTCGGTTAGTAATTTAGTTTTCACCGAATATGTTGTAGTGAAAAGATGGAGTACCATTCTGTAGAGGAGCTTTTCTTTATCTCCTTTAATTACTTTTCAAGTTTTAACAATAAATGTTTATTTTGCGGATAAAACTTAATATAAAAAAATCGATTAGGACGTATAGAGATATATTGACACAAGTATCACTGTTCTGAACTGGTGTTTGCTGTCTCGCTGTATTTTTAAGGGGCGATAGTAACTTAAAGAGTCGATAAACTTTAAAGGCTTCGTGAATGTTGTATCATAAAATAAGGGGACCTTTTTTTATTTTTTAATTAAAGAAGTAATTGCTTTAAAATTAGTACTATTGTGCTCTTGTTAATTCGGTTTGGGTGCTTGACAGGTGAATCGTAGCGGTAAATTTATTTGTTTAATACAAATTATTTTGTTTAACTACCAAAAATAGTATTATTTTCTTTATGATGCTAATTGTAAAAAAAAGTGCATTAAATAGGATTACAGCACGCATAAAGATTTTCTGATTTATCTGTCCATAAATAACAAGTGACTAATATTTATTATATCATTACCTGCTGCACAGATACTCGAAAATTATGCAAATGGCTGAGGGCCATATTAGGATAATGACTTTTCTTTAGTAGGATAATTATATTTCATTTTAATACAATCAAGCCTTACAATTTAATGTCGTTGTACTGCAATAATAATTAAATTATTCAGGTGATTCTCAATATATGCACAAACTTTAAGCGCTGATTCCTGGGGTTTTTTGATCATAAAAGTTCATAAGAACATACGTCGAAATCATTGTTTTAAAGTTGTACAATGTTTCATAGTAGTTAAATAATTAATGTTTTTTATAAATTTACAATATATTACGTGACACAGAATTAACTGTCTTCTAACTGTGAAAATGACGCCCCCAACTGAATAAGTTTCAATCTCCTCTCGTTGCTCCAATTGATAGAAAATGGTCAGACAAAACGAAATTTTTTATTTTTTTGGGCAGCGCAGGTCTACCTCGTGAGGTAAGACAAACATAAATAGTTTCTTTTACTCCCAACACTACTTCAATGAGTCAACCTTTGACCTCTGGATTTTAAGTTCTATATCGAAGGTTCATATTAACACCATTTTAATCAAAAATGGATTCAAGTGGGATCTGCTTGAGAGTTAGCAAAGTCCATAATGTTTGGAGCACTTTATTACTCAGAAACAGCCTGAATAAAGTTTCGTCCGCACGATAAAAAATTGGCTTCAACAATAGCTGGTTTTTCAGAAAAATAATGCGATTCTACCTCTTTCCGGAAATAGGACCAGAAATTATCTGCTTTATCTACGATAGGTCTAATGGAAAAGTTGTGGCATCGAATGAACATAACATAAGGAAACTCGAAAATTTATTAGAATCGACGATATTACAGGCAACAGAGAGATGACCGCTTTGAAGGATTGACGATGTGTTTTTGAAAATGAATTGGAGATGATCCTGCACCAGAAGAAGAAGAAGAAGATTGTCACACTGTTGAAAGAGCAAACAAATTGCTGGCATATAATGAGGCTTTCAAATTGCGATTTAAAAACTGTTGCAAATGACGACTACGTTCATTTCAACTCTCAAAAATATAGAAGATCACTTCCAATTAGTTTTTTTAAAGCAAATAATTATTAATATGCGTCAACGGAGCATTGGTAGATTTTGTAAAATAAACTTGGTATGCAGGCTTTGCCTGATTGTTTTAAACGATTTTATTTAAAGTGTCATTTGATATTCCGTTTGTGTTTTTCCTAATTTTATTTAAATACCATAATACACTATGTAATACTATCTAATACATATGTATTAAATTTGTAGTTTTTTTACACCCTCTATAGGCGGACACCTCACAAGCGGACAAAAATAGCGAACTGTGAGTGTCGCATTATAGAGATTCCTGTATACGAATCCATCATTTATTATGTCGTAACTTTTTTGTTTTTAATTTTAGGTTTATACTCTTAAGTAAATTTGTGTCAAACCAGTTTTGCTATCATTAGTGACAAATATATACAGCGTGATCCATTAAAAAAAAAACAAAGTTATATATATCCAGTATACGTGTTCAACTGTTTTTTTTTTTTTTTTTTTGTTATACACCTGTGTATGAACACAATTTGTATGAACAATTCATAATCATTCATATGGTAAAAAGTGAGCAGGTTCTACCTTCCTTTTTACTTCACCTTCATCACGGCTGAATTCAATAGCTATCTTTTTTCAAAGAATCAACTTTTTCCTTGGTTAATTTAAAGTTTCTATTTGCAAGCTCCCACAATACGGGATTCTCTCGATAGCCGCTCTATTAACTGTAATACAAATTTGGTTAGGCAAACAATTTTTGTTCTTTGCAGGTTTGGTTAACAAATATTTTTTTGTTAACCCAACTCCTTCTGGTTAACAAAAAATTATTTTCGGTGTATAGTTTTGAATGGTTTGGTTGCCCTGCCACGATACCATAGAATAGAAATTCGTTATATTAACATCAAATTACAAAGAATTTTGGTACACCATATATTAGGACCAAATGTAGTAAATTGTTAAATTAACTAAATTTGTTTAAGCTCAATGCAGGTACTTTTGAGCGCAACCTAAATTAGCAACACATTAAGAGACATTTGAATTGTCTTTCTATCAATTGACAGTGGGTTGTACTCAAAGGACACAAGGGCACGATATGAGTGTGAATGGTGCGGATGGTCCACTAAACAAATAACTATTTTGTTTTATTGCTTATTTTAAGGAAAGGTTCGTGCGTGAATAACAGGTTTAATGATTTTAAAGCATTCGCGAGAGGGCAAGAAAACACGAAAAATTCCCGTTTCCACATGAATTGCTGCGTGGATTTTAATGTTCTAATAGGCAAGTGGACATAGTGAATAGACAGTGCTTATTTGGACCATAAAATTAAGTACATTGACGCAGATTGGAAAAAAAAATCGTCAATATTTTGCGTCGGTTAATTCTGTGTATAAAAAATGCGAAATCTTATCCTATATGTTGGAAGCGTAAAATTGAAAAGTGAACTTTCAGTAATTAATGAGGCGAGGATCATGTTGACGTAGTGTAGGTGTGTTCTGCCGCTTTAGTGTTCATAATACACACCAACTTAAAAAAAAAAGTTTTGACGAAACATATAAAACTGTTGGATATTTTGTACACCTCCATGTCGACGCAGTATGTGAACGAGGTTTTCCACCTCAAACAGCATCAAACTTTCTGCGAAGCACAATGTCAGAAGATCGACTGAACGCATTTTATAACAAAGTCATCGACGTCTTTTCAGCATGAAAATAGGAGAATGGATTTTATGTAAAAATAGGCAAGTTTTATTTCGTGCCACCTCTTTCATAAATCCGAGCCGCCACTGATAATTTATGAGCTTTCTTTACCAATAACATTACTTTAATTAAAGCTTAATGATCATTATACCTGCGTTTTTAATTGCAACATTTTATATTTCTGCTTTACTAATCAATTTCTCTAAAGATTGTTGTGTACATATACATATTAGATTTAGAGACTATAATTAATTAACTAGCTCTTTATGGAATCACTTATTTAAACCTGCTTGCTATTTCTTTCCCATTACATCAATTTATTAGCGGTTCATAAGTGAATAAATTTCATGTCACCATAATAGAAAAGATAAAACTGTTCCATTCGTAATAACAAATCCGCGATTTTTTAACTACACGAAAGGAATAATAATATTTGTCTTCGCATCAGTAACGTTATTCCACTTTCCATGTCCGAGTACATACTTGATTTTTTTTTTCTGGCTTTACGTAGTATACAAACATTCAATTGATCGCTGAGGTATTTGCCAAAGTAGGGATGTTTCTCGTAAGCAAATCCAAGTTTTATTCAAAAAAAATAAATGACATAAATGGGTCATCCTCTAAAATAATATTTTTAGACATCAAAATAGATAGTTTCGTTTAATCTTCAATTACTGCAAATAATTTGGTAACACAGTTTAAGACTCGTAAACCAAAATAGCAAGATCAAATGGTTATCAAATTTTACCTTTCCAAGAAAAAAAAACTTGTACACCAGGAATGATTCAATCCAGAGGGTATGACGCAAATAGTTTGGTTTGTTTAAAGATTATTGAAATTCTTGGTAAACTTAGTTTATTACTCAAGAAAAAAAAACCATTTAACAAAACACATTCTATCTTTTTCAAAAAAACTTGAAAATATTACATCCCTTCGATGGGAAACTGCAGGAGAGGCAAAATATCTACAATGGTACAATGTCATCAAAATGTATGTAAGAGATATCCTAAGGGTTGGCCTAAAAGCCTATTTACTATCCAACTTTGCAAACTCAGAAATACATCACTTTAATTTCACCATCTTCTTCTAGGACTGCTTGAGCAATAGCAGCATTACATGTAACTGTGAAGATGTCACTCCACTGATCAACTCTATTCTAGAGGAATAAGGATTTTTAACAAATTTAATACAGCTGATCTCAGGTTGAAATTACCTAGCCTCACTCCATTTAGGTAACTACACACAAAAAATATTTACTCAATTTGAATATAAGTGGCATCACATTGATATAACATAAACTTCCTATATAAGCAAGAAGATTTATAATGAGAATAAAATTTGTTCAGTTCCACCAACCCGTGAAATTTGTTAGACGAAACAATTGTCTATTCAAATGTAATCAATCTACTAAAATCATTATGAACATAAATATTTCCACCACAAAAATAATTATTTTAGATTTGAAGTAAATAGATTTTCTCAACTGGAAACTATCATATTGATGCACTAATAATTTATGTCAATTTGATAGACGTATATAAAAGCATTTTGGAAGTATTGCATTATTTGCTTCCAAAATATAAGTATATTGAACTATAATACTTACCTGCTTAGATACTAAACATTTCACTATTCAAGGGTAATAATTACTACTAATTTTGTGTCTGTAACACCAAAAAAACTCGGTAGGGGAAATTAATAAATAAAGAAATATTTGTAATTAAATAAATTTACTGTCATACTTTTATGTTTACAATGTTTGGAGAAAGTAGCGTATCGGGGTACTCCAGGAGTGCGCACGGGATATTGATGCGTGTAGAGGTATATATTGTTAATCGTATCCGTCGTTGCGACCGGTGTTCTTCGGATACTTTCCGCTTAATGCTGGGCCTGGTATCTAGTCGGCGTTGGTTACTGATATAATTTCAATCAGTATAATAATTTGCTGGTATTACCTACTGAAAACTAATAACTAGTAAATACCTACATATGTTTCCAAATGTACACACCTACCATGTTCATATTATCGACACAATGGCGCTGACTCCAAGTATTATTTCAAAGTTTTTTAAATCAGTAATCCTTTAATATTAAATAACACGTACGCACTTATCTTCGAATATTTTAATGGTAGCATCTGTGCATCAGCCCCATTCCACCCCATTCTTTAAATAGCTGTGAAACGGCTGGGGTATCCATTTAAATTTACTTACACTCACAACCAACAACACTGTTCGCTGGTCAATCAAAACGTGACGCCAAGTAAAGCGTATGTATATGCAAAACCCTTTAAACCTACCTAAAAAAGAGGGAACCAATGACAGATAAGTTTTAGTGCAATAAATGGTGGGGTAAAATTTGTTTCAAATGTTTCAATATTATGGTAATTTCAATTTGATATTCCATGTTTTCAGTACAAAACATTTAATAATTTTTATATAGTAATCATTATACCGAACGTATAAGGGATTTTATTTTGAATCTACAGACTTTCTCACTATGATTGCATAGATTTATTCTTTACAACAATAACAATGTTCATTTGGAGGAAGTATACTTCAATGCAAATATTTATACTATCTGTTCCAAGAGTATATTGTGTTTTCAGAGAAATTACTTTTATGTTCTAACCAACAAGATTTAGTTCATTTAAATATATATTAAGTTTCGATTTCTGAATAAATAAAAATATTCAGATTAATAATAGATTTTTTTTGTGTGTAGTATTTCTAAAGTTATATAGGATATATTTGTAAATGTTGTTAGAATTATGTTTCTAACAACATTTACCAATATATCCTAGAAAATGAAAGCATTTTATGCTTACCAGAGTAATGATCTCGCTGCTTGTGACACAACAAACGCGAACTCTTCTTAGAAAACTGGGCACATGATAGAAATTCTTAATTTCTTACATGCTTATTTCACTGTTTGGTTGAAAGAGATTATTGGGCATGAAGAACCCTTTTTCTAATATGACATTTGTGATTGCAGACAAACATTGTGTACAATTACGTCTATATGCAAACACCCTATATAACGAAATTACTATGGAATATAAATATACCATTACAGAGATTTTCTATAGATGGAGCTAGTCATTATTTCACAATCTGTGGAATGTTTATTCGAGGTAAATCACTTAACTTGACTCACGGCTATAACTTAAAAGCGAAATTTCACCGTAAATCTAATGATTTTCTATCCTATTTAGTGATTTAGAACATAAAATAAATTTAGTTCATGCGGATTCAAACGTTATTTTTTTTTCGTTAATGAGAAGTTGTGAATACATTTTCTTTATAAATAAAGATTCTAATTACATAGTTATAACTATTAATTCATGGGTGAACTCATTGTATAATTAATGTAAAATCCCTACATTAAATTAATTGAGAAAAAAATATATTAAATCTAAATTAATTTGCGTTTTTTGTTTTTATTTAGACTAGGTTTCCGTTTTTTAGAAAAAAAAATACGTTTATTAATTTTTTATGTAAACATTAACCTCATCTTCACTCACAAGTAATACTAAAGAGGTGACCTTCCTGCTTCCAAACAATCATTCGGTTCTACGTTTCATATTTTCGAACACATTATTTAGCACGGCTTCTGTTATATCTCACATACAGTTACAGTAATTGCTTCTTTTAAATCGTCAACTATATTTAACACGTTTCAATAAATCTGCTAAATTGGCTTGGTTCTGCCCCACTATTGCCTGTTATACAGATTAATATTTATTGGCAAAAGTTTGGATTTTCTTGTGAGATGTTCTCCTAATTTCGGCTAAATAACTATAACGTATGTACAGTTAAGGAATTATGTATGTGGACACTTCTCTGATACGTAGGCAACACAAGTTATAGTTAGGAAGGGGAATATTACCCTTTTTCTTACACGCTCGTCTAATCTTATGAAAAGTCAGTAATTTTGAAATGTACCCCTATAGCTTTGCCTGTAATGAAGGCCAAAGATCAACCGTACAATGCGCTTTTGCAAGATAAATACTCTATCCCACTCAATCGCTACACCCCACATAATAACATTATATGATAGCAAAGAATACACCAGCGAATAGTAAATAAACCTCTATTAAAGTTCTTGGTTCTAAAACATTTGTTAGTTGAAACATTGCATAATAGACTTTATTAAGTTTACTACAGACACTTTTTAAATTATCCCCTCAATTCAGGTTTTTGTCAAATATTACACCAAGTACAGTTACATTATTATTGAAATTTATGGTAAAGTTTAATATCGGTTCACGTTTATTAAAATTATTTATTTTAGTTTTTTTGGTTATTTAAAATTAATCGGTTTGCACTGCTGTTATAGCTTTTTAATTTTAAATTTAATATCCTGGAGTGTACTAGACTTTACAATGACTGACACATCATCAGCGAAGAAACAAAATGGGAAGTCCATCAGGTTATATGTTTCGGTAAGTCATTAATGAGCAATAAAACAGCAACGGTCCAAAAAAGACCCTTCAGTACGCCCAGGTCTACGCTGTATTTCGGGGACCGTTCGTTCTCCACTTTAACAACCATTTTCCTTTATTCTATAAAAGACAATAACCAATCCAGCGAAAGCGATAAAATCTCCCCATCCACACAGTCAATAGCTGTTAGATATTAAGATATTCTACTGATGTGGGCGCAAGTACACTGTCATAGGTATTCACTACGACAGCGATAACTACAATATCTCATAGAAACCTCAAACGATTCACTAGGAATGCGTAAACATAGACGTAAATTAGTTTTCAGTTTAGCCGGTGCTGGCGCGGCGTTCGACTCATTTCGCTTATTTCTAAACAAGGCATTGGTGGATATTAGGATATGGGTACAGTCCTCAATTTATAACGGTTTAGTAAGTTTTGATCGCGGTCAGTAATTTTATAAAAAAAATGTAATATTATACGCCCGAGCAAAAACTTTATTTGTGAAACAATTTTACGGTGGCAATTCAGCAGAAGTTACACAGAATTAATTTGTAAATTATCCCGAAGGAATTCAATCTTAGCGCGACTACTAGTCGTAATACAGTCCGATGTCCATGTCAGTGATATCGAAATAGTGAATAAAATCCTAGTAAGACATCTAAACAAATTGTTTGCGGATTTAGTAAATAGTGCAAAAGTTTTAAACTTTTCACATAAGAATAATATCGATCGTAACAAATTAGCACATCCCAAGAACTTTCACTCGGCGATTATTACTGTCGCCTGGAATTTTCTAATAAATAAATATCCCGAACACGAATATTTTTTCAATAATAAACTATTTTCCGACGAATAGATAGTTTATTTAGTATTGTTAGGTTTTTTCTTTATTATGTTTGTATATTTAATTGAATTATTGACTTTTAAAACGCTTTATTCTTTTTTCTTTTTTTTTGATATTGTTTATGAGCAAGTTATCATTGAAATGTATACTTTACATTATCTGATCTTCCATATAAAATAATATGAATAGAAAATGAATAGATATTATACACAAAAAAATAATTACTCAATTTGAATATAAATGCATCACATTGAATATAACATAACTTCCTATATAAGCAAGAAGATGATGTATTTATATTGAGAATAAAATTTGTTTCAGTTTTCCAAACCCGTGAATTTTTAGACGAAACAATTTTTAGTATTTCAAACTAATAAATACCTACTAATTTCTGTCTGTAACACTTAAAAAACCTCGTAGGCGAAAATTAATAAATAAAGAATATTATTAATGTAATTATTATTATAGTTTTACAATTTTTTTGGAGAAGTAGCGTATCGGGGTATTCCAGGAGTGCGCACGGATATTGATGCGTAGAGGTGTAGATGTTATGCGTATCCGTCGTTGCGGCCGGTGTTCTCGGGATACTTCCCACTCAATGCCTGAGCCTGTCATCTAGTCGGCGTTGGTTAGTGATATAATTTCAGTCAGTATAATAATTTGCTGGTATTACCTACTGAAAACTAATAACTAGTAAATACCTACATATGTTTGTTAATGTACGCACCTACCATGTTCATATATTATCGACACAATGGCGCTGACTCTAAGTATTATTTCAAAGCTTTTTAAACCAGTAATCCTTAATATAGATAACACGTACGTACTTACCTTCGAATATTTTAATGGTAGCATCTGGTGCATCAGCCCCATTCCACCCCATTCTTTAAATAGCTGTGAAACGGCTGGGGTATCCATTTAGATTTACTTACACTCACAACCAACAACACTGTTCGCTGGTCAATCAAAAAGTGACGCCAAGTAAAGCGATTGTATATGCAAAACCCCCTAAAAAAGAAGGAACCAATGACAGATAAGTTTTAGTGCAATAAATGGTGGGGTAAAATTCGTTTCAAATGTTTCAATATTATGGTAATTTCAATTTGATATTTTATGTTTTCAGTACAAAAAATTTAATAATTTTATATAGTATTCATTATACCAAAAGTATAAGGATTTATTTTGAATCTACGACTTTCTCACTATGATTGCATAGATTTATTCTTACAACAATAACAATGTTCATTTGGAGGAAGTACTTCAATGTAAATAGTTATAACTATTTGTCTAAGAGTATATTGTGTTTTCAGAGAATTACTCTTATGTTCTAACCACAAGTTTAGTTCATTTAAATATATATTAAGTTTCGATTTCTGAATAAATAAAGATATTCAGATTGATGATAGATTTTTGTGTGTGTAGTTATCGAATAAGTATTGTCTAATTATTTCCCTTTTCACTAATGCAAATGTAGTGTCGGATCTAATATTAATTACTGTTAATTTTTACGATCACAAAATGTTTGTCCACGTCCATATTTCCTTAGCTGTACATAATGGAATGTCCATAATTGTATATGCAGATAACGGAACTTATTCAATTGTTTCGTTTTATCCTTTCTAATTAAAAATGCCAGGGGATTTCCACCTTTGCAATACGATTTACAATAATATTACAATAAAGAAAAATAAAAGTTAAGAGGATATTTACGGATATTATACAACCTTCAAGACGGTTATCTGAGAAATAATCCTAATTAGAAAGGCGATAACGATATTATAATGCCAGTAGAGTAGATTAACAAGAACTGGCAATTATATGCGATGGACTTTGCCCGGCTGTCTTTGACCGGTACTACATGCAATCCCATTGTCAAGGTTACCGTAATATGTATATGTGATGACTGAAGTTATAATATTTCAAGGACGTAAAACTAGGTCAAGATAGCCGTGAACGAAAAATAAAATCAGCGTTCACTTTAAACTATGCGTGTAGTTAATATAATCTTTACACAACAGCTTCTTTCTTACGTAAAGCAAAAGACTGCGATAAATCTTTCTTCGACTGGCATACCAGAATCAGAATTAGGTACTAAGTGTATACTTAATTTTTTTTTTTTTTTTCTATGACCAGTATAGTGAATTTAATAATTCCGATATCATTTTTAATAATAGAAAATAAAAATTCCCGCTCTTGAGTAAGAATGTTTATTTTAAAATACTTTAAAATACCTCAAAAATCAGGACATGAATAACCGGTGCTGTAATAGATTTCAGCAATAGATTTTTTTCGCTCAAATTAATTCCAAATGTTATATAATTGTGTTGTGTGAATAAAATCAGTTCACACAGCATTTCAAAAAGTGGAACACAATATTTTTACAAAATGACGATGTTCTTAACATTCATAACCATCCCAACTTGGAATATTCACAGTAAAATAACGACAATACATTCCCAAACCAGTTTGGGATTTCTAATATTCTTTGTTTGTATGTATACAGGGTGTATCAGATATAGAGGTAAATATAATAATATATAGCAGCTGTAATCATATACAATCAAAAAGTCTTAACGCGCAGGGGGTCTATCTGTAAGCATTAACGAGAAAATTTTTTTTTATAAATGCCGGGGGCTAGAGCCGCACCTGGCCCCAACCTAAATGCTGTCCCGAGTATACCCCCACATATCACTATCATTCAGCCATTACCGCTGTTAGTTTTGTGTGGATCGCCGCTTGGAGTGCAAGCCACTTCGAACATTTTATTTAAATTCTTCCCGTCTCGAAAAAACGATCCTTTTCAGTACCATCATGATTTCATATAAAGAAAATCGAAGCTTGATGCATCGGCCAAAGCGCGGGAATGTATAGATTTATTTTCGCGCCATATCATAGTAAAAAGGCGTGTTTGCAAATTTTCTGTATCTACATTTATTTCTGTGTAATTCGATTCAATTCATTTTGCGTTATATGATTAAATAAATCCGAAAGAAGTAACTCAGATTCATGTGGTACCGTTTATTAACAACTAACTCTGGATTCGACAAAGCAAAAGAAAAATATTTACGTTTTTTGTAACTACTGAAGTCGCATATCCGGTGAAGCTCAAACGTCTTACCAGGATATTAAAAATAATACTTTGTAGACTTACGTAGAATGCTCTTAACAAAAAAGGAATGTTTATTTTATAAAAAAAGAAATTAAAATGCCTCAGTTTTGCTATTTTTACAAGGGCCTTTATTTATTCAGAATAACGTTAAATGAACTTACGGCATACCATTAAGAATAATACTACATGAGTGCAATGTATTTATACATAATACTACGTTTAGCGGGTGCTTAATATGCCGTTTCCTTGCATCAGGCCCGGACTAAAGAATTTTTGGCTCTAAATTTTACTTTTTTTTATTCTTTAATGATGAAATCCGGTTTCGGTGGGTTTGTGCTTTATATGTCGTGTAGTTAACACCCAAGCAAAATTTACTTTTTTATTTGATACGCCCTGTATATATTTGTATTTTTACTAACTAAATTTCAATTTAAATTAAATATATTTCCTTATCATTTAAATTCAAGTTTCCCAGATAATAAACATGTTTACAAAATCATATAAAAGCGCCTTCTAAACTTCCGGTTTATGATATGAATGCCAATACTAGATTTTTTTATACTATTCTGCTAGTAACTATAAGGTTATCAAGGTTAAAAAAGAGATATCAGAAAATATTTAAAATATAAATATATCTGGCTATAAATAATTCATTGCAGGATGTTGTTTACTCAGACTCGCTAATCACAGTCGTAAATATACCTAAAACTTCAAACGCTTTTTAGCAATTACTCTTCAAATGTTAGGAAAAGTGGGGTACTTTTTCAAGAATCGCTTTTGTTTAGAGACATATGGAGGTGCCTTAAAATTGGATTTAATACACCTTACCTCGTTTCTTACGTTTTTATTCTTTATTTTGCTAATACAGGGTGTATCAAATAAAAAAGTAAATTTTGCTTGGGTGTTAACTACACGACATATAAAGCACAAACCCACCGAAACCGGATTTCATCATTAAAGAATAAAAAAAAAGTTAAATTTAGAGCCAAAAATTCTTTAGTCCGGGCCTGATGCAAGGAAACGTCATGTTAAGCACCCGCTAAAATTTTAAATTTCTTCTTTTTATAAAATAAACATTCCTTTTTTGTTGAGAGCATTCCACGTAAGTCTACAAAGTATTGTTTTTAATATCCTGATAAGACGTTCGAGTTTCACCGGATATGCAACTTCAGTAGTTACAAAAAACGTAAATATTTTCTTTTGCTTTATCGAATCGAGAGTTAGTTGTTAGTAAACGGTACCACATGAATCTGAGTTATTTCTTTTGGATTTATTTAATCAAATAACGCAAAATGAATTGAATCGAATTACACAGAAATAAATGTATATAGATACAGAAAATTTGCAAACACGCCTTTTTACTGATATCGCGCGAAAATGAATCTATTGATTCCCGCGCTTTTGCCGATGCATCAAGCTTCGATTTTCTTTATATAAAATCATGATGGTCTTGAAAAGGATCGTTTTTTCGAGACGGGAAGAATTTAAATAAAATGTTCGAAGTGGCTTGCACTGCAAGCGGCGATCCACACAAAACTAACAGCGGTAATGGCTGAATGATAGTGGTATGTGGGAGTATACTAGGGACAGCATTTAGGTTGGCAACAGGTGCGGCTCTAGCCCACGGCATTTACAAAATATTTTTTTTTCTCGTTAATGCTTACAGATAGACCCCCTGTGCATTAAGACTTTTTGAACGTATATGATTACAGCTGCTACATACTATTATATTTACCTCTATATCTGATACACCCTGTATAGGTTGAACAAAACCGGACTTAATATAGAACCTTGCGCAAGACCTATGTTGACTGTACGGGGACCTATCAAAGTATTATTGTGGGCTCTAATATACACCATACGATTTTTGAATATCTTTACATTATTGTTAGCAGTTTGGCCGGAATGTCATAGCTACATATGATGAATGAATGAAGATCCATACAATATATCTCCTTCTTATTTTAATAAACCCAACTCAATAAACGATGTTTATTAATATTGTTTTTTCAGTGTGTACTGTATACTTGTGTTAAACGTTAATGAACACATATATGAAACTTAGTACTGACCTGGCACGCAGATGAAAGTTCATCACCCTATTTATCACACACGCAGGTAGCAAATTATACACTCTCTGATTACTGATTAAAAAAAGATTTTTCATAAGTACATATTGCCGTAAACAGAATTAAAATACTTTTTGAATGAATGAGTGGTCACAAGTCCCATGTATCTTCCCTATTCAAATTTTAAAGCTGGAGGCTGCTGCGTTCCCAGGTATGATTTTAGTCAGAAGTGTCAGAATGAAGTCGTCAGGCTCGTCATTAAAAGTTGTTCCCCTTGATATGACAATTGACATGTTTCGGCATTTTATATAAATCACAGGAATTAGTTTAGAGTTATTTGAGGTCGCTCGTTTCAGTTGAAATGCCTTGTATAAGCTGAATTCATAAATAGTAAAGATTCGATCATCTACACGCCAATATAACCCATGTGTACTGCAGAGATTTTTTTAAACCTATTTTGTTGATGTTATAATTGTAGGAATGTTTAAGCAATCCTTGTTATTTTGCACAATATCACAACACCTAATCATCATTGGCCAAGTTGGCTTTTGTTAATTGTTAACGTGTTTTAGTATTAGCACACTTAAGAATACAAATTGAACACCGAAGTAAATATGTCAACAAACATCAAAATATTGCACAGTGTAAATAATAGAATATAATGTACACATTAAAGTCTGTAGACGTGTGGTGCATTTTGCAATAACAGTTTTAGTACACATAATTTTTTTTTATATTTGTCGTTTGTATATTAGTTACATGATCAACAATTATTGCAATTCTATGAAGTGGTACTAAATTAACATTTCTTTCAATGTTAAATTTAATTACCAGTGGTCTTAGTGTTAGTATAATCGTAAAAAGCAAGCAAGTGTAATAATGACATTTCTGGAGCCATTTTATTAATTTTACCTACTTTAAAAGTACTATGTTACATCACACACCAAGAAATTTTTAGTAAAATTCCAAACAACAATTAAACCGTAGAGGTATTTTACTTTTAGAAAAAGTATTTCTAACTACAAGTACTTTTTCGAAGGTTTTTACATATAATCTGGAATATTCATAGTAAAATTTCGAAATGTGGGTAACTTTTGTGGGGCCACCGTATGCAATCGGGCAACTGTTGTGAGTTCTTAGTTCCTAAGAAATATTTATCTGGCAAGTAATAGATAAATATTTGATAACCATGTCTGCCATGTAGAAAACTTATATCGAGTATGGAAACATAGTGTAGTGAAATAAGTGAACCGCCATCTTCACGGCAATTTCTGAACTTGTAGAATATGTTTAATGATTTGCTACTACAGGCCAGAAAACTTTACTATTATATGTTTAGAACATCATGACGTGATGATTCACAATTTTGGGATACAATTTTGACGTAAATCTACTACTACTTCATTTGTAACTGTACCGACTTTATGTAAAATAAATATTTTCTTGACGAAAATCGTAAGTACTTGATATTATATTAATGATATACAGGGTGATTCTCAATATATGCGACAAACTTTAAGCGCTGATTCCTGGGGTTATTTTGATTATAAAAGTTCATAAGAACATATGCCCAAAATCGCTTAGTTCTAAAGTTGTACAATGTTTAATAGTAAGTTAACATAATTAATGTTTCTATTATAAATTAACAAAATAATTAGTAAAACAAAATTTACTTATACTAACTGTTGAAAATGACCGCCCCCAACTGCAATACAAGTTTTCATCCTCCGTCGACTGGCGAGTCCGTTCTAAAATACCGGGGGTATTTCGAATTGTTTGAAAAGCTGCGATAATACGATTTCTCAGTTCATCGACATTTTCAATGGGAGTCGTATAAACTAATGATTTAAGGTGACCTCAGAGAAAAAAGTACAAAGAATTTAAGTCTGGAGACCGAGGAGGCCACGGTTGTGGACCTTCCCGTCCTATCCACCGATCTGGATACGTATTGTCCAAAAACTTGCGAGCAACTAAACTAAAATGCGCTGGAGCACCATCATGCTTAAAATACATTTGTAATCTTAATTGCAACGGAACTTCTTCCAGCAGTAGAGGTAGCTCCTCTTCAAGAAAATTGCGGTGTACCTCGCCACTTAACCGCATCGGTAAAAAATGTGGACCTATCAAGTGATCCCCAACAATTCCGGCCCACACATTGACAGAGAATTGATGTTGATGACGGGCATTCATTAGTTCGTGCGGATTTTCTTCGGCCGATATGTGATTATTATGAAAATTAATAATCGCGTTTCTAAAGAAAGTAGCCTAGTCGGTGAAGAATATTTGAGCCAAATAGTCAGCATTTTGTGCGATTTTGTGTTGCATCCATTGACAAAAAGCCACTCTTTGCGGAAAATCTGCCGGCAAAAGTGCCTGCACCCGCTGAATGTGATATGGATATAACAGTTGATCTTTCAATATTTCTCCAAACTGTGGCCTGACTAATGTTTAAAGCAAACGCATTTTTTCTGTTGCTTGTAGTAGGATGTTCCTCAATTTCATTTAGTACCATTTCTTCAACTTGTGGAGTTCTCACTGTAGATGGGTGCCCGTTATCAGTCGTCCGTTGTTTTTAAATTTCCCGTTTCACTAAGACGTTGGTGAAGACGGGCAAATATTGAATGATGCGGGATGATACGGTTCGAGTATCGTTCTTCATAAAGACGTCTAGCAGCACGCGAATTTCCATTGGCAAGACCGTAAACGAAATGCATATCACACATCTCAGCATTCGTGCAATTCATTTTAGAAAACAGAAACTGGCAATAAACTGAATGAATACTCTGACAACTATTGACAAATATTGAAATGACAAATAAACAATTCCCTCCAAAACACAATAGTTTTTGAAGAACCAACTGTGATATTATATCGTGTTAGTCATAGTTCATAATTTATTATTAAACATTCAATAACTTTAAAACCAAACCGTTTTGGACATATACTTATATGAACTTTTATGATCAAAATAACCTCAGGAATCAGCTTTTAAAGTTTGTCGCATATATTGAGAATCACCCTGTATATGAGATAATAAAATTACTATAAGTGTTGTGTATGGACCCTCATTCGCTTGCAAAAACTTTATAAACCTGATGTAAACTCATATTGTCGTAGCGAAAACATTCATCGAGAAACGTAATATCATACCAGTGCATTTTTTTTGTCTTCTAGAAATTGGACGAGTCTTTGCACAATTTGTATTCGTAAATTGTTGATATATTCTACAGAAGTGTATAAACTCCTTATTTAAGAAGTTCTGTAATTACTGAAGCCAACAATTTTGAATAATTTAATTAATACCTTCAATATCAGTTCTTTCAATTTTGTGTGAACTTAAATTTACTACAAATAAATAATAATAATAAAGATACAGAAGTGTTTGTTATATCACCTTAAAGTTACAAATATTTATTCTTGAAAATTATTTATTATTTCCTGCTAATTATAATTGAATTGTAAGGTATGATATGGTCAAATATTTGTTTGTGAATACGTATTTTTATTTTATTTATTTCACTAAACCTGTTGCATAAATTAGTAGTTAAATCTATGTTGAGGTTAATCATCTGTTGTCGCTGCATACTTGAAATTAAATTATTTTTGTTAATTATTATAGACCTTCGTTTTACTTAGTGGCGCATTACGTATACTTTTTTTTTAAGAAAAGATTTCTTATCAAAAATATTAATTATCATTCATTTTCTATCCCACTAGCAATTCAACTTGAATTATTAAAGTTAAGCAGATATACTTCCCCCCTCCCACGCTGGAGGGGCGGGGGGGTGAGGGGGGAGATCGCGTTCGGCACTATTCAGTGAGCCTCCTACATTATAACAAATCTTATTAAGATATTTTTTTTATTTGATGCAGTGTTTTAGAGATATTCCGTTGTCTCAAGATAAAAAAACTCACCCTGTATGTTGGTATGAGTGAATTGCCATGTACAAGAGTAATTTTAGGTAGGTTCACAACCGAATAGTTCGTTAGTTTTGGTACTAGCCTCATTCATAACCGTAGTGGCATTTTTCCCCACGATTTTTAACGAAATTAAACAATCAGTAAATACTAGTAAATGCTTTTTTCCCATTTTCATTTGAGGGAGAAAGGTTGTACTTTACCTCTCTAGGGCGGAAAGTTGTACTAGAACCAGCTTCCATTCTCTAATTTTATATTATTTCTAAAGTGTGATTCGATAATAAAAACTTTATGGTTGAGACATACTTTGATACGGTATTTGTGTCTACAGTATGAAAGCTAAATATTGCGCTTATATTTTGACATGTTACACTTTTGTAACTGTTTATAATTTGTGAGCAATCGCTAGTAGTGTTAGGGAGATTTGCCACAAAAGCTCTATTAATCTTATCACAGGATCAAGCAAATTGGATGGAATTTCTATTCATTTTCCTGGCGAAATATTTTATTGTTTAAATTCGTGCCAAAGGCGTCTATTATCCTTGAAGGCAGAGAGATAAAGAAAATATACCTTTTTTTCATTTTTAACAGCAGCGGTAGTAAAATTGCGAAGCATGTTATAATAATTCCAATCACTTACCCTTTTTGTTTGTCTATACTTGTTCTTAGCTTTGTTTCTTAATTTTTGCAATAATTACATTAGCAATATAGCAGTAGTTTCCGTGATGCGGGTAGGTTCTGAAACAATACATAACATATGTATTTTATTTGTTGCTATCAGCAACATATTTTGAATAAATAAAATGGCATTTATTATATGCATTTTTGTCTGTGCAAAACCAGCCTGTATAGCGTATTCGAATTTTTTTGTTTGAGGGTTCAGTACTTTCCGGCCACCATCAATTTTCTTATTTCTTATGTATGGTGCACATTGGTGACTGGTTTTCGATACAACTACAGACAGTTTTAGTTTTAAGGATGGCTATTATCGATTAGTACCGTAGAGTGGGGCAATTTCGGATCGCATGGGGTAAAATCGATCAATCCTGATTTTACGGCAATTATTTAGTCTAGCATCTATGGAAAGGATAAGAAAGTTTTGCAACGCAGTCATTCAATAAACTTTGTTTATAGCATAGATAACTAACTGGCTTTTTAAGTATTGCATTAAAGTTTCCTGTGTTAAAAAAATAATTTCCGATGGAATGACAACGAGTAATATTTCATACAGACGGAAACAAACTACTACTGGGGAATCCCACTAGGACTAAGCGAATTTTCGAAAAGGGATAAGGTGAAAAGAATCAATTGTCATTCATTCTCAACCGTTCTTTTTTTGACTTATGAAAGTTTTGGAATAACAAGAGATAAGAGGAAAATTAACACCCTCATGGGTAATACCGATCAGTTGGAAAAGAAAAGAACAAAGAAATGCTCATAAACAACGTAGAAATATGACACTCAATGTTTCTACGTTGGTTTTATTGAAAATTATGGTGAGAAAACTATAAAAAAAAGTATGCCTGGCGGGAGACAGCAATATAACCCAAATAGCTCCAAAGCGCTATCAGAACAGTAAAAATAGAGCACTTCAATCCATTTATGAAAGCATCAGAAATAATAGGGTGCCATATTCATTACCTTGTAATTGGCGAAAGCTGTGGGATGCGAGAGGCATGAATATATTATTATTTATTATTATTACTTCAGAATACTTAAAGAACCGGTAGTTTCTAAGGAAGAGAAAAGATGACTTTTGTATTACTCCAAGTGACGAAATTTAGGAAATTCCCAAAAACCAAATTATCCAGCTGTCATAGAAGGGAAGCTACGTTTTTGAAACTGAGAGGGAAGCGCGTTGAATGAAATTTTGTTTTAGTTTAGTTTATTTGAATATTATATAGTTTATGTCATTATTTATCTGTTGCACATTCTATAATACATATTTCTGTTATTTCCGTAAGTTCCCTTTTTAAATTCAAATTTTTGTTATTGGATTTACCTCATGTAGCTTTCAAATCGGTTTTATAAGAAAATAGATGGTGATTGGAATTGCCCCTATTATGCGAAAACGATCACGCTTGATGTATAAAAAAAAAATAGTGTTTTAATACATTGGGTTAATATACATGATGGTATGTGTAGCTAAAAGATATAGTTGATTATATAATTTTTTTCAATTTTTTCGATCAATTAATAATAATTGCAGCTCAGAAATAGTACATTAAAACTGATCGGAACTTGCCCACTTTACGGTAGTTTCCTTTGCCTGTCCATTAAATATTGCGAATGCTAATTTTTAATTGCGATTTTAAATATATAATAGGCGATAATTAGTGTTACTAAACGTTTTATTTTGATCATTTATTGAAAAGCCCGGGATGCATTTACATAAAGCAGTTTAGTGTTTTTATATGTATCTCCAAGGTTGGGTACTAAACAATTATCATTGCATGTCCATGAAATTTTATTTTTACGCTTAAGATAATGTATAGCTAATTAGTATACCACCTAGAATAGCACTTTGTATTTTTTTGCCTACACAGATAAAAAGGATTCTTTAAATGAAAGAAATATTGTTTTGATGTAGAGAATCCTTTTTTTCTGTGATAGCTTTGCGTTAGTACATATCATTAAGTTGCGATTAAGCTTATACAATTTTGCATTTCTTTTTATAAACCAACCATTTTCTGCTTTATACTCTGCTATTCTTACTTTCGATAAAAGACTTAGTTTCAGCATATCGTCTTTACGAACAAATACATATGAAGGGTGCACGGGAATAACGATCAAAGTCCATATTCATACATTAAGAGATAAATGAATTTTAAAGTTTGACACTTAAAGGTTTAACACGAAACTACATTATAACAACTTTGATTTCTACGGACTACGACCGTTTTGAAATAATTTGAACGCGCATTATTATAATACTCAGAATTTCCTACAAAATTGGCACCTTATCTCATTTCACAAAAATGGACTTTGATCGTTATTCCCGTGGACCCTTCATATGTCAGAGTGACAGGAAAACAATGAAAAATAAAACTCAGATTTGAATTGAACAATAATTGAATCAAAATGCGTTCTAAGAGTTGTCCTACTTTTTATTTTTGTCAACTGTACCTAGACACCTTTACGTGATGGTGGTACATCCGACCATAACCTATATGGAGCAGTACCCCGTTACTAATACTACCAGTTCTTCTGGACCTACCACTCTTGCACATTGCTGTGGAAAGGAAGGCTAGATTAACCGCATTTCGCCAATGGCAAATAGTGACTCAATCGCCACATACTCAAGTCTGTGTGACCAACAAGCTGCTGGAATCAGTTAATTCCTATGGCATGTTGGGAATAACCTTGGGCATAATGTATAGTCGACTAATGATTGATGCAAGAAATCTCTAACATTGTAATCAAGTACTTACGATTCTCTTAAAGAAAAACTATTTCCTTTATACAAAGTCGATACAGTTACAGATACAGTAGTAATAGATTTATGTCAAAATTGTATTACAAAACTTTAAATCACACGCCATGAATTAATACCACTTACTAATAACCAGTATAACAGTTTTAAAACAACAAGAAAACAGATCCACGTGTGGACGAACACCATGTTATTTCTGCCTACGTCTGACTTGAACCAAAACATTCTAAGTTAACGTATGTGTACCTCACTTATTTCCTTATCACTTGAAAATTACTATATTTCTGACTCTAATTTTCCAAATTGTAAGATATTTTAGGTTTTTTCTAAGAGATTTAATATTTTCTTTGGGTAATATTACAATGTCAGAGATTTTTTTCTAAGAAACAAAAATTTTCCTATACAACGTGTGTATAAATTGTCGCAAAAGCTACACGTAGCGACATACTTCGTTCGTTTCTGAATCGAAAATCTAAATGGTAGTGTATTGTACTATGCTTCATAAGTCTTCACGAGGTTCTTGAAGTTCGGTTTTTTAGTTCCTTAATAAGCGTTTGTGTTCGTTATTTGTCGGTATAGATAGCTGCAATTTTGAATTTAGACGATTTCTTATTCCTGTTTTTTCGTAAACAGTTTCTTTTGATTTTAGAGCTGGTTTCAACATTTCTTCATAAGCATTCCTCTCATGAAAAAACATTTGGCAACATTGTAGGAGAATGTCTTTGTATCTAATTTGATTTCAATCAAAACCATTACTGTCAAATTTGACATTAATCTGAAGTGTTCAATTTTATGCAAGCTCTGCTCTTTTCGTGATTATCGTATTCTCTTGATTAGTTTTTCTGTTTCAGTGTTTTTATCGTTCTCGTATTATTGTTTGTTTATTTACAATGTTTTTACATTTAATGAATATGCGATATGTATATGGTATACGGTTTTGTAATGGAAATGCTAACATGGCAGAACAGAATATCGCGTACGTTTTCCAAACCGGAGACATCCTACTGGAAACGTATTTCGACGGCTGGGCCAACGTCTACGTGAAACTGGTTCGTTTAAGAAAAGAAATGCCAACGCTGGTCGACCTAGACAACGGCGTACATTACAACTGGAAGAGGAAATTCTAGACTCAGTACATGAAGATCCCTCCGTCAGTACTTGACAGTTGGCGTCCACATTCAATATCCGCAGTAATAAGGCTGTTCATTTGGTTCTACGTGAAAACCTTCTTTATCCGTATCATATAATTAAGGTGCAGCCGCTCTATGAAAACGATAACATACACCGTTTAAACTTTTGTCATAGTATCTTAAATAGGATTCAAGAAGATGGCGACTTTTTAAGAGGTGTTCTTTGGGCCGACGGGTCTATGTTTACCGGAGATGGTGTGCTCAATACCCATAATTTTCACCATTGGGCAGATGAAAATCTCATGCGTTTCGAGAATACGGTCACCAAAGAAAGTTTTCAGTTAATGTTTGGCTGGGTATAATAAATCACCGTGTCGTTGGGCCAATCTATCTGTCAAATCGACTTGATGCCAACGGGTATTTAATGTATAGAACAAGTTATTGACGAGATGCCATTGAATATACGCCGTAACATGTTTTACATGCATGATGGAGCTCCGGCACATTTTTCTCGTAATGTGAGAGAGTGGTTGGATGAACTCTTCCCTAACAGGTGGATTGAACGCGGTGGTCTTATCTTATGGCCGGCAAGGTCTCCCGACCTAAATCCTTTAGACTTTTTTGTTTGGGGTTTCATAAAGGTGAAAGTTTACGCAACACCTCCACAAGACGCTGACGAAGTTATAGGACGAATTAACGCGGCAGTATTAGAAATTACACCGGAAAGGCTTGAACAAGTAATACAGACAATACCTCGTAGATTGCAAAATGTGTTTACAAAGAGACGGATATCAATTTGAACATATGCGTAGGTAATAGTGTCGCTAATTTATTACAAGAGATGCGTTCGAAAAATCAAAACTACTAATTCTGTTTTAATAAAGCTTTCTTATTGCTTTTCCCTATGTATCATTTGTGTTATCCAATTTGTCATTTGTAATTCTGGTCTGTCAATTTTGACAAGTATTGTGACTACCATTACGATAATATGCGACTACAGTGTTGCCAAATGTATGTTACTTTCAAGTGGCTCCTGAAGACGCATGAAGCATAGTACCATATTTTACCATTTAGATTTTAGATTCAGAAACGAAGGAAGAATGTCGCTGCGTATAGCTTTTGCGACAATTTATACACACGTTGTAGTATTCACGTAAAATAGTTGTATTATAGGAAAATTTTTAACATTTCGACATTTTTCTTAAGTTTATTACTTATTTATTTACTTATTCAGTGCGTAAAATTATCAAAAAGAGCGATTTTTACCAAGAAATTTTTTAGTGTGTGTACTCAGAAAGCACTTCATAGAATCGGGCTCTCTGATCAGGTTGAATGCCGACTGTATTTAGAAGATTGACGAGAAGACAGTTCAGCATATTTTCTGCCACTGCTACAAGAATCAGGTATGTAACCTTCGGAAAGGGTGACCCTTCCCTAGAAGACCTGAAAATAATCTCATTCAGCAAAATACTGAGCTACCTTAAGAGCCAGAACTTGTTGGATGAACTCTAAGATAACAACTGCTTTACAGTAGACCCTAGTAGTCGCAGTGGACGGGACGATTAACTAACTGAACTAAAACAATTAGACACCTTTAAATCATTCACCATGTATTAATAAAAATTAACACTCTTTCTCTAACAATGTATGCCATGTTGCACTTTAAGGTAAATTTATGCAAATCGTACATAATTGCATTTGATGGTAAATTATGCCATAATCTATTTTACATAAACACAAGTTGAAAATTACTTCGACCTTGAGAGAAAACATCTCAGACACGAAAGTGAAGTAATAGGGTCGACTTTTAAATTCAACTTGTATGTTTATATAAATATATGTACAATAGCACATATATATATTCTTCCCAATCACCAGTTTGAAGGTATTGTAAGTTTATAAGCCGAATACTTCAATCGTATATAAAACATTCTATACCGGCAGCAGTTACTTTAATGGTGTTGTGAGGCATTGAACTTGAGGTCCGCTAGCGGACTGCGAAGTCTATAGGAATCACTCTTTGACCTAGATAGGTAACCCACTAACACGGCGACAAATTCTACGTGCGTAAGCTCTTGAAAGCTCAGTACACCACGAACGAGGCTCATAAGGAAGTGGTTGAATTGACATATTTCGTGTCTTTTATTTTTATCCGCTAACTAGACAGTGTCTTAAGTGTAATAGTTTCATTCAGGAAGACAGTTCCGGGTGTTTTCTCTGACGGAAAAAAGCTATGGTCACTGTCAACTGCGCTAGATTTGATTTAGCTCAAGAAGAGTTATGTAAGTTATTTGTTTTTTTTATTTATTTTCTGTTTAGAAACTTGTTATCGATTATTTTTGTTTGGTAAACAGAAGTTAATATGTTTGGGGAAGAAGTTCGCCTTTTAATATCATTTGATGTGTGCGGATTATTTAAAAGAACAATTCTCAACCTGTTCATTAAATAAACAGAAATATTTTCCTTCTGCAGTTCATTTAAGGCTTAGCTAGACTGTATATTAGGGGTAAAAATAAAAGGATCAAAGGGAAATATGAATCTCGAATGAAAAATTAATGTTTTTTTTTTTTGTTTAGGGCGTCTAACAATAATGAAATCATTTTATGAGAAAAAATAGTTTATTATAAACATTTTACTTACAAGAAGTACACACATGTAAAGAATAGAACAAAATAATATGATGGTTGCATTTGTTTTTTGTTTAAAATTTTCTCCGTGCATGGATCTGTTAGAAACACAAAAAAAGCAAATTGTTTTTGAGTGACAGCAAGAGATTTTTACCGCAACCATAGACGAAAAACCTTATTCATAAAGATAAGATGGACCAAATCGTTTAAATAAGATAAAATCAGTTAAAAGAATCTTAGTTAATTACGAAGTTATTGCAGCAACAGCATGTGATTGGAAAAAAAGAGCAGAAATGACATTGAAGATTTTTGTACAAATAAATGAATGATAAATAAAAAAGTTAAGATGGTTTTCAAAACCTCTGTAGCTCTACGTCCTATAAACGAAATCATTTAAAATACTCATTGATTACGTCGTGACAATGTCTAACGCTTCTCTGCAGATGAAGTCCCATTCATCGACTATTCTTTGTCTCAACGTTTGCAAAGCAGTTTGGCGTCTGACGAAAACACGTGATTTGAGAAAAGCCGTTATACTAAAATGTCTTAATACTTTAGTACACAATAAAATATTTAGGTAATTGAAAAGTATTAAATAATAACAGGATGTCCTTCGTCACTTTATTTTATGATAAATATCTAGACTACATGTTTCGGCATTTGAAGCGATCTTCAAGTCTATACCTCAAAGGAGGAACAAGACCTTTCTGTCTGTATACAGCGTCGTCTTGGCAACACAGAGCAGGAATTTGATTTTGAAACTTGCAGTGTAGTCATGGCCCACTGTTATTTTCAACTTTATAGCACTTTCGGTATACAGGGTGTTGATATCAACTTTCTTTAATGGAATGGTAACAGTTTTTATCGGTACAGATAATTTATCGCAGTTATTTGTAATTAAGTTTACATGAGGCTTCCCTATCCCTGAACTCAACCGTTTTTGAGATATTTGCAATTTTGTTGATTTTTGACGTTTGACAACTGTTTCAAATTGAAATTAAATAGCTGATTAGGTATCAGATATTTAGTGGTTCTACTAATGTCGATGTAAGTACAAAGACGTAGGTAGAAAGTGTTATGGCAATAATGACCAAATCACATACAGGGTGTTCGAAAAGGCATCTCCAATGTGGATACTTTTAAACCAACAAAACTTTTTTATTTCAAATGGAACATAGTACTTTTTATTACAGCATTGAATGCAGCGTAAAATTCTACATCGATTGAACTTAGGGTTGGCATACCTGTTTGATAGTTTTGGAGATACTTAAATGGGCCTAAAAATATGATAATTTCCATGTTTCGAGTTTAAATAAAATATTTTTTTTCCAAAAACACTCTGAATATTATTTTTTCAGAATGATACGTTATCTTTTTTTGCATTGTTTGGTTTTCCATTACCTGAGATATTTATCATTGAAGTTTTCCAATATTAGCAAATTTTATTAATTTTAATTATAAAATATTATTAAGCCATAATTATTATGGGCGACAGCAAACTACATATTATATTTTTGCTGCTTATTAAATGGCATACGAAATATGTCAAATTTAAAAAAAAAAACTAAAAACTATTATTCTGAAAGAACATTTGTATTGGATATTTTCGAAGTGTTTTAATAGTTTGTTCCTGATTTATGTTATATGTCTGTATCGTTTAATACCTATAGTTTAATACAAAAAGCCAAGCATTGTTTTCGGAGACTCCATGTCAGACGGCTCCCCTACAAAGAAAATACCCTGGTCTAGTAAGTGAACAATATTTGAAGTATTATCGGTGTATTTAGGATATCTGCTTTAATTATTTCCCTTGTTATTTTTTTTTAGTGTTTTATTCATTGCAAATAAGTGTAGGTATCTAATCATTGTTACATTCTTCATGAATGTAGAATAAGTCTAAGATGTTATTTGTATATGTAACTTTCAATGTTTTTCTTATTTCTTTCGATTTACAATATTTTACTTGTTAGAAGAAAATGTGTGAAGGAGTTGACAGCATTAGGACCTACTATGAAAGATATGACTTGTTAATATTGCATAGGTTTATTACTGCGCAATTTGATAAATTACCAATCATGGATATCACTTGTTTGTTAGCACATCTTATGGTCTACTAATATCTAATAATTAATGTAGGTTCTCTATGACTAAAACACATTACTATTAGTAAGAAATTAGTGAACGTTAGATATCTGAAACATAAATATTTAGATAGGTTAGGCAAATAATGTAAAGAGTGTTTTGTAGGAAAAAACTCATTTCATTTGTTTGAAACATGGAATTTAGGCATATTTTTAGCAATTTTTTACAAGAAATGCTAATACTTCAAAAACTATTAAGAATAGGTATACCAAACCCATCGATGTGGAATTTTGCGCTGCATTCAATGCTATAGTAAAAAATACTATGTTCCATTTGAAAGAAAAAGTTTTGTTAGCTTAAAGGTAACCACATTGGAGGCGCATTTTCGAACACCCTGTATGTGATTCAGTGATTATTGCTATAACACCTTATAGCTACGTCCTTGCATTTACATCGACTTTAGTAGAACCACTAAATATCTGCTATCTCATGCAATATTCGATTTTATTTGAAAGGGTGCAAATGACAAAAAATCAACGAAAATGAAAATATCTCAAAAACGGTCGAGTTTAGGGATAGGGAACCTTCATATAAACTAGTTGCAAATGACTCGCCAAATTCATTAGACCGATAAAAATTATACCATTCCATTTAAAATAACAAAGTTGATATCAACACCCTATATACCGAAAGTGATATAAAGTTGAAAATATTTTCCATAAATAGATCACAGTAGGTCATGTCTACATGCAAGTTTCAAAATCAAATTTCTACTAGAAGTCCAAAAAAAATCTAATGTCCCAGTTCGTGGGACACCCTGTATTATTGCAATACTACCATTACAGAAACCATCGACAAAATTGTAAACGTAGAGGATGATCAGGTTGCGCAAAGCCTGTACCTTTTGTACATGGAAAGGATACAATTGATTTGATACATTTACCTACTACACAGTAAAAAAAAATACACAGTAGTATTCCTGGAAACTGTCCGCCAGGAAAACTACTGTAATTTTACAGATGAGAATCAAAATTTCAGTATAACTGTAAATTTACAGTATCGCGTCATTATGTTTTCCCCCACTTACCCTTAATATCACAGTATGATCGCTGTAAATTTCTGGTACATTTTAAACGTTGTCAGAAATTCACATCAATGTTTTTGATTTTTTACACAATTTCACATTTTACAAGGCTCAGTAATTTTCCTGTAAAAAAATCAGTTTATTTCATACAGTAATAATACTGTAAAATAAAACAGGATTATACTGCATATTACAGAACTTTTTACTGTTTACTGGAAGGATCTTCTTAGATAAGATTTAAGACTTCTTCGCATGATAAATTCGTTGGTGTCGGTCAGGTTCACATGCCCGACTTGATATGTTTGCAGTGTATCGTTTCTCGTAAGCGGATTTCTAGAGCGGATAGAATCTTTTGTGGAATGAGGTTAGATTAATAACATGTTAACGTATTCACTGTTGGTGCGAGGGACCAACGTTCCTTATTGAGATTTGGTCGGAACGTCAAACCAGCAATGCAGTGACAACTAATGAAACAGCTTGACAAATGGAAAAAGTTACAAACATCAACCTACTTGTAAAAAAAATACCTAATAAGTTATCTTTTACATTTACTTTGCACAAGTTGTTGATCAATCGTTTTAAGGATTTTTTTTGCCCTTTTTTAAGGTTCCATTTAAAAATGAAAACCACAAATATTTGTTTTTATATTACTATTTATTTTATGCAATTTTTGCAAAATATTTTTACGTTAACGATTTTATTTTATGATGTTTAATCACCCCTTGAAAATAAAATCACAAGACCATAAACAGCGTGTATACATTAGATTAGGAAATATGAAAATATAATATTTATAACCTACACACTAAAAATTTTTTGGTAAAATTCCTGTACCGTTTTGGTGCAATTTTGTCACCCTAAAACCGTGCATGAATTTTACTGGCGCAAGTAAACTTCCTACTCTCATGTAATTTCTGTAGGATTTTTCATTTAGCACGGAAAGCTCCTTTGTATAATTCCCTCGCACTGGAAATTTCCATAGAAAATTTCCAGTGTTAGAAAAAATACGAAGTATTTTTCCTTGATACTCGGAATATTCACTGGGCAATTTCAGTTATAACTGTAATTTACACAGGAAAATTCAGTTAGAATTGAAATTTACACATGAAAATTTTGTTAAAACTGAAATTTCCACAGGAGAATTCAATTAAGATTGAAATTTCCACAGGAAAATTCAGTTGAAATTGAAATTTTCCCAGGAAAATTCAGTTAAAGCTGAAATGTCATTAGAAAAACTACTTTTTTTCGGAGTATTTTTCCCGAGCAGGAAAAGTAATGTAAGAGCTGTTATTTTTGCAATTCTACTACTGATTTGTGCTTTCGGAAAAAGGTTATGTCTCAACTCAAGAGTCAGAAACAGTACACAGAATATAATTTTTAGATTTCGAGATAGGTTTTGCATTTTTATTTTGGTATTTGATGATCAAAAAATTTGATATAAATTAATATACGAACGTAAAAGTTAAACGCAAGGTATGAGATTAAAAACCAGCATTTTAAGAAAACTGTTTATTTATTAAGTATAATTCCTGATATTGACGAAAGCATGAAAAACGCAACTTCTTTGTAGTGGACCACTAACCTGAAAAGAAACCAAACTGAATACATGTCGATTTGATATGGAATTTGGATTTGTAATAGCAGAATATTGGCCGAATTTATAAATTTCATTGAGTTTATCATTTAAGAATTCATATTGAACTACGGCTAATTAAAACACATTTGAAATGATGCGAATCTCGTTACAAAAAGAACGCTCTATCTGGTATTAAACACACATGACAGCGCTGTTGTACATACATTTCCGCGTCCGTTGCTTGATGTGGATAGATTTTTGGACATGAGCCGTGTCAAATATGCATAATTTTACCAACGATTCGCTTACAGTTCCATAGGGTTCTCTGTAGACTACTATATGTATGTCAGCAACATGTACAAGAATATCCAGCAATCTACAGAATGTTCTGTGCAGTTATGAGCGAGACATGACAAATTAGTGCAAATATATAATAATAACAGATACTTCTGTACATATTTAGAATATATAACGTGTGCATAAATTGTCGCAAAAGCTACACGTAGCGACATACTTCGTTCGTTTCTGAATCGAAAATCTAAATGGTAAAATATTGTACTATGCTTCATAAGTCTTCACGAGGTTCTTGAAGTTCGGTTTTTTTATTCCTTAATAAGCGTTTGTGTTCATTATTTGTCGGTATAGACAGCTGCAATTTTGAATTTAGACGATTTCTTATTCCTGCTTTTTCGTAAAGAGTTTCTTTTTGATTTTAGAGCCTGGTTTGAACATTTCTTCATAAGCATCCTCTCATGAAAAACACATTTGGCAACATTGTACGACAATGATTTTGTATTTTAATTTGATTTCAATCAAAACCATTACTGTCAAATTTTGACATTAATCTCAAGTGTTCAATTTTATGCAAGCTCTGCTCTTTTTCGTGATTACTCGTATTCTCTTGATTAGTTTTTCTGTTTCAGTGTTTTTATCGTTCTCGTATTATTGTTTTGTTTATTTACAATGGTTTTTACATTTAATGAATAATGCCGATATGTATATGGTATACGTTTTTGTAATGGAAACGCTAACATGCCAGTGAACAGGAATATCGCGTACGTTTTCCAAACCGGAGACATCTACTGGAAACGTATTTCGACGGCTGGACCAACGTCTACGTGAAACTGGTTCGTTTAAGAAAAGAAATGCCAACGCTGGTCGACCTAGACAACGGCGTACATTACAACTGGAAGAGGAAATTCTAGACTCAGTACACGAAGATCCCTCCGTCAGTACTCGACAGTTGCCTCCACAATTCAATATCCGCAGTAATAAACCGTTCATTTGTTCTACGTGAAAACCTTCTTTATCCATACCATATAACTAAGGTACAGCCACTCTATGAAAACGATAACATACATCGTTTATAAACTTTTGTCATAGTATTCTTAAATAGGATCCAAGAAGATGGCGACTTTTTAAGAGTGTTCTTTGGACCGACGTCTATGTTTACCAGAGATGTTACTCAAATACCCTAATTTTCACCATTGGGAGATGAAAATCCTCATGCGTTTCGGGAATACGGTCACCAAGAAAGTTTTCAGTTAATGTTTGGCTGGGTATAATAAAACACCGTGTCGTGTGGCCAATCTACTCTGCCAAATCGACTTGATGGCAACGGGTATTTAAATGTATTAGAACAAAGTTATTGACGACGATGCCATTGAATATACGCCGTAACATGTTTTACATGCATGATGGAGCTCCGGCACATTTTTCTCGTAATGTGAGAGAGTGGTTGGATGAACACTTCTCTAACAGGTGGATTGTCGCGGTGGTCCTATCTTATGGCCTGCAAGTCTCCCGACCTAAATCCTTAGACTTTTTGTTTGGGTTTCATAAAGGTGAAAGTTTTACGCAACACCTCCACAAGACGCTGACGAATTATAGGACGAATAACCGCGCAGTATTAGAAATTTACACCGGAAAGGCTTAACAAGTAATACAGACAATTCCTCGTAGATTGCAAATGTGTTACAAACAGACGGATATCAATTTGAACATATGCGTAGGTAATTGTCGATAATTTATTACAAGAGATGCGTTCGAAAAATCAAATCTACTAATTCTGTTTTAATAAAGCTTTCTTATTGCTTTCCCTATGTATCATTATTTTGTGTTATCCAATTTGTCATTGTAATTCTGGTCTGTCAATTTGACAAGTATTGTAACTACATTACGTAGTATGCGACTACAGTGTTGCCAAATGTATGTTACTTTCAAGTGGCTCCTCAAGACGCCAATGAAGCATAGTACCATATTTTACCATTTAGATTTTAGATTCAGAAACGAAGGAAGAATGTCGCTGCTATAGCTTTTGCGAACAATTATACACACGTTGTATAATCTGGGTACTTACCTCTGAATTTTCTTCCTTTCCCACTGATATTGGAATTATGGATCCATCATAGGCGACTACGAAACAACTATTAACGACGACTATGGCGGATTTAACATGATCACACCACACCACCAGTGTTGCGCCATTGCGTCACTTATAATTTTACTCTTACTTGGGAGAATTTCCCGTAATTGCCGCAGTAATTTATGGAATTTGAATGTAGTTTTCAGGTATTACTAAGAAATTTTAAAATTCTTACTTAATAAATTTCCGTAGAATTAAAAAAAGACTCCTATAATTGAGGTAAATTTTTGGAATCATAGAAAAAATCCCAAATTTTAGTAAATTTTCCCCTACATTGTTACTTTTACTTCTTATCAGTAAGGAAAATTTTATTTTTGCGAAGGAAAATTACCAACTTTTTTAGAGTGTATTTAACAGCACGAACTGCTATTTAATAATATGTAATAATTATCCAAATTCATGTGAGCAATTCTAACTATAGTCATAATTATATTACGCCGGAACATGGGAGACTTTCTGGTTTTAAGTCTTTAATTAATGTTCCCATATTACAAGTTGCAACTGGTATAATTTAGACACTACATGCGTGAATAAAATTTAAAGTTAATTAGCAATTAAAGACCGCGTGATGTGTTATTTTAATTAATCTAAGAGCGTAAGTGTCGGAGGTTACCTACCTTGTTCAATGTTTTCAAAAAATTGCATCGCGGAATTAGAGAACAATTGGAAGCTATTATCCTAATAATTTCATAAAAAAAAAAATCGTTTAAAGCAATCAACTGTTACGAAATCGATAAGATCGTAGGTCAGTGACCTCTTGTTATATTTAACAGCTGTATTATTTAAAAACCTGTTTATAACAGTTCGCCAATCATTCGTAATTGCTTTCTTGGTATTTAAAGAGGAAGGAAGTGCTGGTCCTAGAGAGATGGTTTTTTTTACGCGCAAATTTTCTTTCTATTTTTGAATCGCTCTCTTTCAATAATTTTTATTATGTATGTATAAATTTAAATTAAATGACTTTGAACACATTAAATTTAGGAAAAATCTTAAGTCGCCGCAATAGGATCTTTGTGTAAAAGCTAAAAACAATTTAGTAATTTTCACGTATTATGATATCTGTGGCATGAAGGACTGTTTCTATTGCAGTGATTCTCACAAGAAGTTTCGAGTTTAACAAATTCTTTCTGCTTTAAAAATTTGGGTGGTTCCTTTCTAAAATATTTTCGATTTTTTTTTCTGGGTTTTTGTTAAAAATTTAAAAATTACACTATTGTAAACAATTGATTAATTTTTGCTTGCTTCGAGTAGGTGCTAGAAGTCTCGCGTATTAAAAATAGCAATACTAATACTGTCTCCTCAAAACATAATAAAACATTCCCTATCCTACAAAGTGTTTCCAACAATTTCCGTAATATACAAGAATCTTTTTCTAAAATGTGAGAACAATTCAATTTCTTAAAATAAGACCTATACAGGTTTCCACGAACTGGCTGGTTAGAAGTTTTCCGGACTTTAACGAAATTCCTCAGTTTTAAAAAGTTGGGGTTTGCAACAATTTGGGCACTTACTTTCTTTCTAAAACATTTTCACCTTTTTTGCACTTCCGGTTAACCGGAAGTCGCCACGAACTTTGTTATTTTAAATGGAACACCCTATATATTATTATATTTTTGAATTTACCATAAAATTCTATAACGATTACCATTAGGGTATCTTATACCTATCTTCAACTGTTTCTAAGATATTACGATTTTTGTTAAAATTTTGACATTTACATTGTTGTATGTAATTGGTTAATTCTCACTTGATTTAAGTGTCAGAAATCTCCGACTTTGAAATCAAGTACTAACATTGTTTTACCAAAATGTAGAAAAAAAATGCAGTGACATTATACAGGCTGTTTAAAAAATTAGTGACATATCCAAGAATTTTGAATGTTGCAAACTTAATTTTTCAAATAGAACACCCTGTACATTTTGCTATTTTTGGATGTACAATGTAAATTCTATGCCGATGCTGTAGCATTCCTTATACCCATCTTCAATAGTTTCTTTTAAATTACTCGTTTTGTTATTACCGCTTTCAAATGGCCGAAATTTCATCTGGTGGGTCATGGACATTAACATCACAACAATTTGTTATTATTAGTAAGTATTATGTTATAATCATTGTTGTTACACGTCGGTGTTTAGATCGATGAATATTGTTGTGGAACTTATGAATATAGATAATGAAAATAATTGTGGAGGAGCTTATTCTAACCTAGATACTATAAATTTATTTTAGATTCACTGAAATGCAGGAAGAACTTATAGAGAATCAATGTAATTAAAGGAATTTATTGGTTTTATTATATATCTAACGGAATCCAGAAAATTTTGAAATGATTTCTCTTAAATAGCTTGGTTTCAAATTAGGAAATGGCATAAAACGATAACGACGACAACATAACAAAAATTGTTTCACTAAAACGTAATGTGCTTGTTCAGACAAATGTTTTAAAGTTTTGATATATTAAAGTATTTTCAAAATTATAAAGTTTTTATGAAGAATATTTAGATACATGCATAACTTAACAAAGCAATTTACAAGCAGCATAAACTTGAACCATGACATAGAGCATCAAAAAAATGCTCACTAGTGAATTCCGCTTACGTCCAGCATTTTATTATTCGACGTCTTAATTGTCGCCTTTATACTTCTTCTCACGTTCAACTGGGTCCTAATTCATCAAAACTTCTCGGCTCGTCACACGAATATTAATCTTGCTTGGTAACTGCATGAAATGATTATGTGTTAATTTCAACATTTTCGTAGTGTCACGAATTGAGCATTTGATTTTAACCATATTGCATTTAAGTGAATCATATGCTCCTATTTGAAACAAACATATTTATATATGTTGCACACTTTTAGAGTTAATTTAACAAGATTATAGTGTTCAGGCGTAACCAATATTTTATCTTGTTGGTTTAATCCCACAAGTTGTCGATTTGACATTTGAAAAAGGTGTTCTTTAAACATTTACTGTCGGTGTTAACTCAATGAAATGTAATATTTACTACTGTTACATATAGGTGATCGCACATGCGCACAATCAGTCAGTATCCAACCTCCGTAGCAATAAGACCTATGTTTGTAAGTTTCTGTAACATTAATATTGAATAATAAAGATAATCAAAACCCATCGCGCAGTATATACATATAACATGCCGCAGTCAGAATAAAAAACAAACAAAATACAAAAAACATCAGTGAAAGGAAGAAAAAGTGCAACAAATTATAAAAAAAAAGTGTCAGAAAGGAACAAAACAAAATGGAGAATATATCTCAACCCGAGAAGATGAAAATGGAGGGCGACCTAGCAAAAAATTGGATGCAATTCAAAGAAAATTGGGAATTATATTCTACCGCGAGTGCTTGCAGTAGGAAAAATACCGAAATACAAGCAGCGACGCTGTTACACTGTATAGGAAAGGAAGTTCGAGAAATTTTAAATAATATTGAAATTATGCTGGAAAACACATGGATCGACAGCCGGTTGCAGGAGCAAGACAGAAGACACGTTTCACCCAAGGGCCGCACAAGGATGGAAGATCATTGGAAAGAGGTGTCCGGCAAATTCAAACAAGATCGTTTGTAACGGATTCGAACAATTCTAGAACAGGGTCGGTGTACACGTTATAATTTTACACATGCGCAAAACAGTTGTCCAGCTTATGATAAAATATGTCATGAATGTAATCGTAAAAATCATTTTGCCTATAATTGTTTAAGTAAATCGATTAATATGATAAAAACCAATTCCGTTGAAAATAATGATTATTTGGTGGGTAGTATTACGAAATCGGTAAATGCTGAATTTTGGTTAAATATTGTTATTAATGATTTATTATGAAACGTTAAATTGTACTTTCCTTTCAAATGTATGAATAAAACCTTTATAATTTTTTAGTTATGTTATTAAGCTAATATAGGTTTAGTATATAATGCCGTAAATGTTTTTTTCTTCTATTACCTACTATAGTCTTCCTAATTAGGCAATATGTAGCTATGCGTTGCTATCAATGGACTAATTGCTGAATGTGCGGGCGGATTTTTAATTTCATCGATAGATCCATCGGTTACAGTATATCTCTGTTTAATACATTAATGATACAGTAATCGATAGATGAAATTAAAAACTCGCCCGATCAGTAACGTGATTTTAAGCAAAATCGAAAATGGTTCCACTAACAAGAAAATCTTTTTCGTATAACCACTTAAAGGTATTGAATTACATGCAAACAGTCATTCGATGAATACTACAGGTAGGTTAAAATGAAACAATATAAGTTTTGAATTAACATTTTATAGTGCTAAACCAATATTATAAAATTATAGAGACAATTATTACTTCGTGTGTCTACAACAAGTAACTGTGTTGGGATAATGTTGTTGTATTATTCAATTAGCAGGTAGAAATTGTTAATGGAAAATTAAGTGCAAGTTCAAAGAAGAACGCGTAGTCTGTTTCTTATAACATTTATTATTATTCAGTTAACTAACGCAATTTAACATTTTTTTACGTATTGCATTAACACTGAGATATCATTGCTCATATTGAAAAAGAAAAAAGTGTTCAATACACCATTTTATTTAGTAATACAACACTTTTTTTCTCTCCGGTTGTAGTCCAAAAATTGCGTACAGGTGTAATCTGTTGTAATGTATGTATCTTCAAAGTTTTTTGAATTTTATTAGATATATTAGCCGAGAATAAAATTCCTATAATTACCCGTAAATTCTCTATAAGTTCATCCTGCATTCTCAGTGAATGTAAAAAAATTTAAAGTATCCAGGTTAAAATAAGCTCCTCCAATATTTTTCATTATCTAATTCATAAGTTCCACAATAATATTCATCGATCTGAACACGCGACGTGTAACAAACATTGATTATAACAATAATACTTACTAATAATAATAAATTGTTGTGATGTTTAATGTCATGCCCACCAGATAGAAATTATTCGGCCATTTCAAAGCGGTAATAAACAAAACGAGTAATTTAAAAGAAAACTACTGAAGATGGGTATAGGGAATGCTACAGCAAATCGGCATAGAATTTAATTGTACATCCAAAAATAGAAAAAATGTACAGGGTGTTCTATTTGAAAAAATTAAGTTTTGCAAACATTTCAAAATTCTTGGATATGTCACTAATTTTTTAAACACCCTGTATAATGTCACTGAATTTTTTTTACATTTTGGTAAAACAATGTTATACTTGTTGATTTCAAAAGTCGGAGATTTCTGACACTTAAATCAAGTGAGAATAATCAATTACATACAAACAATGTAAATTTCAAAATTTTAACAAAAATCCTAATATCTTAGAAACAGTTGAAGATAGGTATAAGATACCCTAATGGTAATCGTTATAGAATTTTATGGTAAATTCAAAAATATAATAATATATAGGGTGTTCCATTTAAAATAACAAAGTTCCGTAGCGACTTTCGTTAACCGGAAGTGCAAAAAAGTGAAAATATTTTAGAAAGAAAGTAAGTGCCAAATTGTTGCAAACCCCAATTTTTTAAAACTGAGGGAATTTCGTTAAGCCGGAAAACGTCTAACCAGCCAGTTCCGTGGAAAACCCTGTATATTTTTTACATTATTACGCTGTGCTAAAATACTCCTTATATCCATCTTTTTCAAATGCTCTTGTCGCTTATTAATGCTTTCAATTCACCAAACTTTTTACCTGATACTTTGACACCACAATACATTACATTACATGTACATCAGTAAATATTGTTGTTATACCTAATCATTCTTTGTTACATACTTAATGTTCAGACAAGACAGAGTGCCAAAGATTTGCCATAATTCATTAAAAAGTACCCCGATTTGCTGCCAATAGACTGCGAGGAATTCAGAAAACATGTAACATATTTTTTATCCCTCCGTGCAGAAACCCTTAATTCAACACAGAAGAAACACACTTGAAAGCGGCTACTGTTTTCCGGCCTAGGCAGGCAAAAATGTCACTAAAGGTTGGCACACTTCATTCAACATGACAGATGTGTAATAAATTGTCATTAAGATACTGTGCCATCTTACTAAGATGAACTGGGCCTTCTTCTTCTTCTTCTTTAAGTTAGAGTGGGCACCTATAGTCCAGGCACTTGAGCTAGGTGCTTATTGTACCGTCCCTATAAAATCTCTTACTTCCACTCGAGCAGCTTGGTGTTCTCTGTAAAGCCCAGTATCTTGTCCAGTGGAAACTTGAGAATCCTCGAGGGCTCCAATAGATCCTTCCCGAAATTTTCTGCCTGAGTATTTTCAAATCCTCACATGTGCAGATTACACTTCCCACAGGAAAAATCGGGACACCAGCAATCGTAAATTTTAAAATTTCTTGGGTGTAAATGCAGCTTTCAGAGGATATATGCACTTATCAAAGCCATAAATCACTTTTTTTTGTGCTGTATTATTGCGATCAAAGGTAAAGACTAAAATTTAAACAGAAATATAAATTATATATATAGACAAAAGGTTTATACATTATATAAATATATTGGAATTTGGTGGCCGGTGTTTCGTTAGAAATACCGAACACCAGAAATATTAATGCAAAAAAAAATACATAACAAATAAAAGGCCTCTTGAGTAGACGGCACCATTTAGAAATACACATATATGTATTTAACTTGTTTGATGTTATGTAGAGTTATATATAATTCTTTTTTTTAAGAAAACATGGCGATGGGATTTTAAAATTATATTACCTATTACTACGATATTAGTTACTTAGTTTGATTTATGCTCGCAAGTATTGCTTTCGCAATAGACAATATGTCAATCAGCGTTCTGAGTTTTTGAACATTGATTAATTACAATATTATTGATGTATTCATTATTATTGTTGTTTAGTATTCTTAAATATTGTATTACTACAAAATATTTTTCTATGTTTTACAAAATTACCAAAAACAGTTTAAGATTATTTACAACATTTTTACAGCAATTTATTTCGCAAAAAAATATTTATTTTATTTATTGTATTTTCAAGAAATAAAATATCTTAACTATCGCCTGTGTAATCCAATGTTGTTCTATTTTATTGAAAAATAGCTAACACTTTTGGTCTGTAACACAGCTTCAGGCAGTAGCAACGAAAAAGTATTAAATGTATAAAATTCAAAAATAAATATTTTAGCACTAACTGAAATTAACGAACAATATGCTTTCTTATAATGTTTGTTATGTATTATAAATCCAATAATATTTTAAATAACTGTTAATAAACCTGTGCTACATAAAGACAGTTTGTAAAGAGACCTAGTGTTGGCCATATCTCAAGAAAATAGATCAACGACGTCAGATTACACAGGCGATAGCTAAAATATATTTTCTGAAAATACAATAAACGGAGGGTTCATAAACTAAATAATTTCTTTGCGAACTTAATTGCTTTATTTAAGAATTTTATAAATAATCTTAAACCTGGTTTTGGTATTCTTTTATAGATAGAAGGAAACTTTATAGTAATACAATATTAAGAATATTAAACAACAATAGCAATTAATACATCAATAATAGTGTAGTCAATAAATCTGTGAAAATCACATTATCCCAAAACTGAGGAGGCTGATTGATATATTGTGTATTGCTAAACTAATACTCGCGAGCACAAATCCAAGTAAGTAACTAGTATCAAAGCAGCACTAACAAGTAACATAATATTAAATAATGAAATCCCATCACCACGTGTTTTCTTAAAAAAGAATTATCTCTACATAACACCAAACAAGTTAAATACATATATATTTCTAAATGAAGCCGTCTATTCAAGAGTTCCTTTTGTGGTTATGTAATTTTTTTCATTGGTATTTATAAAGGAAATGACGCCACTGAAACTCTGATTTGTTCATTCTATACATAAACCTTTTTCTCTCTATAAATTTATTTTTCTGTTTAAATTTCTAGTCGTTACCTTTGATCGCAGTAATATACATAATTAAGTGATTTATGGCTATGATAAGTGAATACGTCCTCGGAAAGTTGCATTTACAATCAAGAAATTTTAAAATTCTGAATTGCTGGTGTCCCGATTTTTCCTGTGAGAAGTGTACATGTCACTCGTCTCCTCCTGTAGTTCGCATCTTCTACACCACGGTTCGCCTACACGGCCTGTGTTGTATAGATGCTTCTTCAGAGGACAGTGCCCAGTTACCAGCCCAATAATGGTTTTAGCTTCTTTCTTGCTGCGTCTGAGTAGGTTATCAGAGAATCTAGCATCCCCATTCTCTATTAGCGCTTTAGTATGGAGTTGACCTTGAGTCGACCTCCATTTTTACAAATTGTAAGAAAATATAACCTGTAACTTGTAATTGTACTTTTATGCAATAGGCTCTCGTGTCTCCATTGCACGTAATATTGATAAATAGATAATGAACTAAAAATTACAGAAAAAAGTTTCGGAAACGTCAAAATACTATGTAACATGTGTTGCCAACCTGTCAGTACAGGTTGATAGTTCAACTCCCTACGTCAAATTTCTTTTCTATTTCAATTCAAAATTAAGATTTGTCCGCCCAAAAAATAGTGTGTATTGCGCGGCCAGAAAACTTTTTTTCGAATATTCGTACACGTACTCATATTCGCCAAAACTAGTTTCTGGCTTAGTGATATATAGTTATTTGTATCACTAGGACAGAAATTACAGTTTTGCGAGTATGAGTACGGTTTGTATGTATGGCCAGTGACATTTTTGTCGCTTTGATGTACTGCAAAATGAGTGTTTCTGGACAGAGGCCCAAAAACAACTATTTTTAACAATTGATAAGGCTAAATCAACAAACGAAAACTGCAATAAAAATGTTTCTCGGAATGAAGACACGTTTTACCGTATTTCTTTGGCATTCTTCATAAGTAAATTAATATATAAAATAAATTTAAGATGTCCAAATTAGAATAAATTCCTTCATATTTTCTATTATTTAATTTATAAATTACACAATCTGACTTGTACTTATCCGAGAACAAAATATGTAAAAACAATGATTATAATACGTAATAATGACAATGATATTTGGTGACAAGGGTGGTATTAGGTGTTAAATTTAAAATAATATTCGTCATAATATGCTAAAATCTAACCTAAAAGTAAGTTTGTTACATACATCTTAGATTCCAATAAATCCTGCTGTTTATATGAAGAAAACTCATGAAAACCAAAATAATCTTTTAAATTAGGCGGTAGTTGTGATTAGTTAAGCATGACCGCAGTCAACCAGGACTGGATAGATTTAGGGATTTTTTTTTAGTTCAATTACTCCTGATGATGATAGTTTTGCTATCGAAACGATGCATCCCATTTTTAGTGGATTTGTGTGCAGATGCTTGGTAAGGGTTGTAGTGTTAGTGTCAACGCCACAGTTCCCAGTATTTCTGTCAGAGTAAAATCGAATAGAAAAATTTCGACTTTATACTGAGAATTTTAACAGTCGAACACTACACTGAGAGAAATGAAATGGTTATTTCAACATTTTTCGTAGTGTCACGAATTTGAGCATTGATTTAACCATGTTGCATTTAAGTGAATCATATGCACCTATTTGAAACAAACATATTTATATTATTGCACATTTAGAGTTAATTTAACAAGATTATATTGTTCAGGCGTAACCAATATTTTATCTTGTTGGTTTAATCCCACAAATTGTCGATTTGACATATGAAAAAGGTGTTCTTTAAATATTTACTATCGGTGTTAAATCAATGAAATGTAATATTTAATACTATTACACATAGGTGATCGCACATGCGTATAGTCAGTCAGTATCCAACCTCCGTAGCAATAAGACCTATGTTTGTAAGTTTCTGTAACATTAATATTGAATAATAAAGATAATCAAAACCCATCGCGTAGTATACCTATATAATATGGCGCAGTCAGAATAAAAAAAACAAAATACAAAAAAAAATCAGTGAAAGGAAGAAAAAGTGCAACGAATTATAAAAAAAAGTGTCAAAAAGGAACAAAACAAAATGGAGAATATATCTCAACCCGAGAAAATGAAAATGGAGGGCGACCTAGCAAAAAATTGGAGGCAATTCAAAGAAGATTGGGAATTATATTCTACCGCGAGTGGTTGCAGTGGGAAAACAGCCGAAATACAAGCAGCGACGCTGTTACACTGTATAGGAAAGGAAGTTCGAGAAATTTTAAATAATATTGAAATTACGCTGGAAAACACATCGATCGACAGCCGGATGCAGGAGCAAGACAGAAGACACGTTTCACACAAGGGCCGCACAAGGATGGAAGATCATTGGAAAGAGATGTCCGGCAAATTCAAATAACATCGTTTGCAACGGATTCGAACAATTCTCGAACAGGTCGGTGTACATGTTGTAATTTTACGCATGCGCAAAACAGTTGTCCAGCTTATGGTAAAATATGTGATAAATATAATCCTAAAAATCATTTTGCCTCTAATTGTTTAAGTAAATCGATTAATATGATGATTAAAAACCAATTCCGTTGAAAATAATGATTATTTGTGGGTAATATTACGAAATCGGTAAATGCTGATAACGAATTTTGGTTAAATGTTGTTATTAATGATTTATTATGAAAGTCTAAATTGTACTTTCCTTTCAAATGTATGAATAAAACCTTTGTAATTTTTTAGTTATGTTATTAAGCTAATATAAGTTTACTATATAATGCCGTAAACGTTTTTCTTCTATTACCTACTATAGTCTTCCTAATTAGGCAATATATAGCTATGCGTTGCTATCAATGGACTAATTGCTGTGCGGGCGAATTTTTAATTTCATCGATAGATCCATCGATTTACAGTATATCTCTGTTTAATTACATTAATGATACAGAAATCGATGGATCCATCGATTGAAATTAAAAAAACTCGCCCGATCAGTAACGTGATTTTAAGCAAAATCGAAAATGGTTTCACTAACAAGAAAATCTTTTTCGTATAACCATCTAAAGGTGTTGAATTACATGCAAATAGTCATTCGATGAATACTACAGGTAGGTTAAATGAAACAATATAAGTTTTGAATCAACATTTTATAGTGCTAAACGAATATTATAAAATTATAGAGACAATTATTACTTCGTGTGTCTACAATAAGTAACTGTGTTGGGATAATGTTGTTGTATTATTCAATTAGCAGGTAGAAATTGTTAATGGAAAATGAAGTACATGTTGAAAGAATCACGCGTAGTCTGTTTCTTATAACATTTATTATTATTCAGTTAACTAACGCAATTTAACATTTTTTTTACGTATTGCATTAACACTGAAGATATCATTGCTCATATGAAAAGAAAATAGTGTTCAATACACCATTTTATTAGTTAATACAACACTTTTTTTCTCTCGGTGTATTGTTTCGGGATCGGATTAATTAACTTGCCGATTTTCGCAAGTGCATCGGTCTGACATAGTAGTTATTAATATGCGCCGACATCCTCGACGTCCCGCAAGATTTATGTATTGTCGTTACAGAAATCGACAAATTCTAAAGCTAATAAAAAACTCATTTGTTATAGCCTTTCTTTACTTCACTACTTTTTTTACTGTCGCTTTTAAAGGAGAATGTTGGATTTGCATTTCAGCCTGCCAGCAGGTTGCCATGTTACTCATGCTCCCGATTATTACCAATATGTTTTCCAGTATTGTAAAGAATCTTGCTTGGAAAAACCTTTATGCCCTTTTATACCCATCATTATTAACTCTTTTTACCGTGACGAAGAAACATTTCCTGCATGTAGATATGGTCACTACGAACGAGTTTTACGTCAAAAAAATATAATATACAACATCAGTCTTAGTACAAAAAAAAGAAACGTAAATATTGCGTAGCTTATCATATCAAATCGCAATTATTATAACCACTTCATTGTATGTACAATGGTGATGTGAATTCTCCCTTTTAGATGGAGAATTAGTAAAAAAAAATGGTAGTGTATGTAAACGATAATAAGCTTCTATATATGCTTTCTAAGGAAGGTACTTGGGTAAATCGAGAAAAGTCGAACTGTCTATGACATCCAGGGACCGTAGTTTTCATATTTTTTTCCGCCATATGGGGAGACATTAAATACGACTATCACTATCTATCTCGTCTATTCTATCTTCGAATACTAACATGTAACGGAAACCAATGCTGTTTACCTATTAACTCAAATGTCTTATGATTCTGAAGATTGACGCAGTTATCTGGATAAATATTAATTCAAATAATATCGGGGCAAAATATGGGAAAAACAGTATATAGAGGAATTAATTTCAATTTCGATTCGTTACCAGAAGTAGTATGCCGTAACATTTTTGTTTATATAGTTTCCTGGCACTATGAAATGTAAATATTGATTAATGATTCTACACCCGATAAAAGAAATAATAGTTGCTGATTAGATCATATCGACGTCCATTATTCAATATTGTAACTTGAAGTGGAACTATGTATATACACTACCGGTCAAAAATGTTGGCTCACATGCATATTTTAATGTTATTAAAGTGAATCATAGCTTACTCTTATAAAAATAATTATAAAACTAATGATAAAAGAGGCAAAATCGTTGCTTATATAAGAAATAAGCTGAAATAACGAACATAATCCATTTCGCGTTCAGAGAAAGAGATCAAATTAATTGTATTATTAATTTTTGCGCGAGTTGAATTACTGTCAATATGTAATATAAAAATTAGTGCTAGCTATTTATTGGCCATTTTAAAATTTTACGTGTATAACACGGATTTTACACATAAAATTTTAAATTGGCCAATAAATTGCGCAATAAATAGCTAAGTGTAAAACGGCCTTAAGACGTTTTGTCAACTATAAATATGCAGAATCATTCATTCAAAAGTTTTGGTTTCAACTAAACGTGCCAATTTTAAAATGTTTTTTTGAGAACCATTATAAAATTAAGTGAATGTTTATGCTATTTGACTCAAATCTGAACTGATTACGTAAATAGATGTTCCCAATACATCTGTAAGATGTTGAATTTTTTTATGCACACTGGAATTAACGTTTAATAACACAAGGTGGTGGTTTGTTTGGATGTGTTAATACGCAGAGACAAACCCGAAAACAGATACACGTGCAATGCACGTGGTGCGTATAATGTAATACCGTATTAGATTAGGTGGGGTTTCTATATTTCTATCTGAGGGAAAAATTTTGATTGGTTGACGCTTCTGAATGTCTAGAAAAATAGTAAATCCTCATATCTAAACAAAGAATTCACATGAAATTCTAGTAATTTTTGTTCTATTAAACACACGTAGTCAACTCGTCTGGCAAAGTTTGTAAAAATCAACACTAAAATATTTGACTAGCGCAAAATTAACACCAACACCGATAATATTTTCAACAGCGTATTGTCCATATACGGAACTCTTATCCATCTATTATAACCAATTTCTAAAATTCGATCAAATAAGCACAACATATATCGTTCGGTGCTTATTGTAACACCTTTTATAGAAATAGCTATATCAATGGAAAGGGCTACATAAACGATGCAAGTCTGCAATTGAAACTTTCTTTCTATCTCTCACTGTTTAAATAGTATATTAAAGTACGAGTTTCATAAGGCATGATTTTGTCGCACGAGTTCAAGTTTAGAACTTAGTTCTAATGAACGAGTGCGACAAAAAGCCTTATGAAACGAGTTCTTTATACTATTTTTTCTATTTTGCATTATAAATTGATAATAAATACTTAATAAAAATCTCATTAAAAATGTTGAGTTTTATTTTTATATGAAGTTCATGACATACGATTGACATTTGGACGAATTCAAAATTCAAAATTCGGCTATTTAAATTGTTTAAACAATATATTTCATAATATAGTCTCTGTAAACTGTAAAAAATGAGTGATACTGAGACAAATTTATCTTGTACGCCACCACAACTGCGTGAAATTGCGGATAACGCCGTCATAAATTTATTACCGAAAAAATCAAAAGCAGTATATGAAAAATGCTACCATCAATTTGAACTATGCGCTGTACAGAATAATGTCAACACAATATCTGAAAACATTTTATTGGCATATTTTGAATTACAAGGTAAAAATAAGAAATCTTCTACCTTATGGTCTATGTATTCCATGCTTCGTTCTTGCTTTTCATTTATAAAAATACAGACATATCAAAATATATTAAATTACAAGCCTATTTTAAAAACGATTTCTCTGAGGGATACGAGGCTAAGAAATCTAAAATTTTATGCATTGAAGATATTAATAAATTTATAGAAGACGGTTCTGACGCATTGTATTTAGCAATAAAGGTACGATATTATTTGCAAAATGTAATTTTTATGTAATGGATTTAATTTTAGATCGTTTTATAATGGGTTACACAGGTGCCTGTAGACGAGATGAATTAACAAATATGTCCATACATGATTTAGAATTTAAGAGTGATATTATTTTGGTGACAGTACCTAAACAAAAAATAATATCGTAAGAGTTTTTGCAATTACGGATGAAGATGGATTACTTTAATTAAAAATATGTCGCCCTGCGACCAAAAAATATTAATCATTCAAGATTCTTTCTTACATATCGCAATGGTTATTGTATATCGTGCCCGATTGGAATAATACGATTGGCAAAATGCCTAAATTAATAGCTGATTTTCTAAAATTGCCCAATTCAGAGCTTTATGCTGGACATTGCTTCAGACGTTCTAGTGCTACACACTTAGCAGACGCAGCAGTGATTTGCTGACTATAAACGTCATTGTGGATGGAAGTCATCTGCGGTAGCTGAGGGTTACATCGAAACATTCTATGAAAGTAAAGTGGCTGTAGCGCACAACTTATCAGGGCCAAGTACATTCTGGTCATTCTAGAGTTATATCATCGAATGATTCTCAATCACAAGAGTCTACCATTAAAGCCAATAACATAACTCAGCAAAACTTTGTTATGAAGAATTTGCCTGGCATAACAATACATGCTCAAGATACTTGTTCCGTCAGTGTAAATGTATACAGTAATTCCACGTTTCATAACAAAACAATGTAAACTAAATTTGTATAAATTTTTGATTAAAGTATTTACAATTTACATGCATTAAACGTCAATTTTGCTTTCTGTCATAATGTATTCAATACAGCCAACCTATAGAAATGAAAAAAGGCGTATCACAATGAAGCACTTTTCGATACGCAAAAGCGTGTTACAATTGCGTTTTTATGAACGCAAAATAGAAAAAGTTATTTTTAATAAACGAAGTTTCGGATTTGAAGATCGTATTGCACCTCCTAAAGTTCCACAGCTGCAGAGAGTGTCTTAGATAATACGTCATGGGGTCTACAATCTGAAAAAGCTTTAAACTCATATTTAAGTGAAATTATAATTATTTTTGGTTCAGAAATTAGTGAAAACATTATTATTCTAAGTTATGCAAGAGTACTTTTTTTATTGTAATCTGCATCACGGATAAAGTTTTTTTTTTGTGTACATGATTAGTTTCCATCTGTTTTTTTTTTTATTATTTGAATGAATACTTATAGCCGGTAGTGTATATGGAAAAAGTAAATTGTCTAATCAAGTGGGTGTATTATACTTTCTTTCTTATCGTGGCCCAGTTATTTAACAAACGAGTCTATATATGTATAAAAGAGTTAATCGATAAGGTGGTATGTAATTATTTTTATCGGAATAACTATTCATGTCCGGTCAAATACAATACATACATATATATTTTAATCGTGAATGAAAAGTTTTTTTTTAATTATTTTGTATTGCATTATTAATGTGTGTTTTAAAGTTTTAACATCGATATAAATCTAACGAATGGAGAGAAAATATTTAATCCGTCCAGTTTAAAATCTACATGTGATATATTAGTACAAGTGGATATTGTACAGGGTTAAATATCAAAAGTCCTGCACTAAAATTAAAAGTTTGTTTACAAACGGTTATTATGTAAAACTTTCGATGGCTTGGCAATAGTATAACTTTGACGTCTATTACATATGGAGTATAAAAATATAATATACTTGTATCAAGGTAGGAACGTATGTATGTACTTATGTATGTGTACATAGTTTATAAATTTAATTTTCAGTACGTTTTAGTTAGAGGAAAGCGATTTTCTAAAAGTTTGTGCTAGATTAATAAATTTTGAATTTCCACATTATTTTATCGCGCATTGCAAATAGTTACTTAAATTTTTTGTTATTTTAGTGCACTAATAGAAACGATTCTTTAAACCAAAGAATTTTTTTCAGTTATTTCTTTGATTAAAACTACGATCGCTTTTATTTAAGTATATCATTAGATCAACAGAACCTCAGGGTTTCGCATAATACCTATAATTTTATTAAATAAAAGCATATTTCCTTACATTTAAGGAACATTGGCAACCATCATAACACATAATAGAAACTATAGATTGAGAAAAAGATTTCTTTGCCGTTAATAAATATTCATTAATGCAAAAAAAATGGAAAGGATTCTTTTAAATAGTGACAGAAGAAATATTCATTAGGTGCCAAGCAAGCAAAAAATATTTTAAACAAATATAGTGACTCAACAACCATATTTCTTCCTTATGAAAAAGTGCAATTTCATTTGAAAACAATAGCTATTAGTACCATAGTAACATTTCGTTGTTAGAATGATAATGCACAGAAAAAAATAATGTGGTAAAACTAAACCAAGATTAAATGTAATATCTAATTTATTTAGTCAAAAATTAGCTAAACAATTAAAATTGTTAAAATATCTATTTACAATTCGTTGTTTTTGCTAATATTGCTGCTGTTTGACTTGTAGACACAAGAATAGTCAAATAAGCACTATTTTTTAGACATTTTATATAAAAAAGTAGTCATTTTATTTATTATAATTCCATTATGTGTATCATCTAGGGCAGTGGTTCTCAACCTGTGGTACGCGTTTTTTTTAGGGGGTACGTGTGTTATTCTGCGGACACTCAATCCTGTTGAAACACGTTTACGGACATCTGTTTGAAAACTGAGTCAGGTACCACGTAAGTGAATTTTACAATAAAAATTAACAATGGATAAATGGCCCCTAAAGAAAAGGCCTCATGAAGATCTGCATCAAAATTCTGGGCCATCAACTTCACAAAATGAAAGTAGACCTGAACGTCTTGTTACTAATGAGCAGCTCAAGGAAAAAATAAAAATACCCGAAAAACTGGCAAATGAATATAAAAGTAAAAAGAGAAAATATGACGAGTTGTACTTAAAATTAGGTTTTACTTGGACTGGAAGCTCAGACGAGCCTAATCCAACGCATTGTTTGTTTGTTCAGAAATTTTATCAAACAATTCTATGAAACCTTCTCTTTTAAAACGCCATTTTGAAAGCAAACATGAGAACTTAGTCAAAAAGGAGTTACGGTACTTTGAACGTCTTTTGGAAGATTTGAAAAGGAAAAAACACGATAAAACACTTTTCTGGTGCAGAACAAAATGAAAGTGCTCTAAAAGCTTCTTACAAAGTTAGTCATTTAATTGCGAAGTCTGGTAAAAACCATACTATTGGCGAAAACCTAATCCTCCCTGCCGCAGCAGAAATTGTTTCTTGTATGTTTGGAGAGAACGAGGCAAAAAGAATTACAGCAATTCCATTATCAAATGATACAGTTTCAAGGAGAATTAGTGATATGGCGTATGACACAAAAGAACAACTTGTTGGAGCAATTCGAGCTAGTCCTTGCTTTGGTATACAACTCGATGAAACCACGGATGTCGCTGGCCTAGCCCAACTGATCGTTTTTGTACGTGACATTTTTCAAGATGAAATATTTGAAGATATTTTATTTTGTAAGACACTTAAAACATCGACAAAAGGTGAAGATATTTTCAATTTGTTAGATTCTTTTTTTTTCCGAAAACCAGCTCGAGTGTAAAAACTGTGTGTCAGTGTGTATGGATGGTGCTAAAGCTATGAGCGGTCACATCACAGGGCTGGTAGCCATATTAAAACGGTTTCAACTGAGTGTAAGTTCACTCATTGTGTCCTTACCGAGAGGCTTTGTGGCTAAGCACCTCCCTGATGAACTTAAAGATGTCTTGATCAAAGTGTGAAAATTGTGAACTTCATAAAAACTAGGCCCCTAAAATCTCGTTACTTTAAAATTCTATGCCAGGATATGGGGAGCCTCCATGAGAACTTATTGCTACATACTGAGGTACGATGGCTTTCTCGGGGAAATGTTTTGTCCCGTGTATTTGAGCTCCACAAGAATTACATAATTTTTTACCGAACACAAATTATCCCATCTGTCTTTGTACTTACTGATTTGATTGACTTTTGAAGTTGGCTTATTTAAGTGATATTTTTTGAAAACTCAACATCTGGAATTTATCCATGCAAGGCAGTGCTTCTGATATTTTTAATATAGAAAAGAAAACTGATGCAATGGTTAAAAAGATCATTCTCTGGGAAAAAACAAATAGAAAATAACAACTGCGAGCCGTTGAAAGATTACTTACATTTTTGCAAGATAATGAGAAAAACATATCTGATTTCACTGAACTCAAGACTCAAATGGGCCAGCATTTGAATGCATTGAAGATCCGCATAAGAGAGTACTTTCCACCTTTGGAGAAACAGTATAACTGGATACGTGACCCCTTAATGCTGATGCTATGGACACTAACCTGACTATCTTTCAAAAGGAACAGCTCATTGAAGTATCATGTGATCCCACGTTGAAAAACAAATATTTGACTGCTGGTACTACATTGTTAGATTTCTGGATCGGTATTGGGAAGGAATACAAAGAACTGTCAAGCACTGCTGTTAAATTTCTTGTTTTCCACCACTTATTTATATGAAAAGGGTTTCTCAAGTTTAACCTATCTTAAAAATAAATCTAAAAACAAATTAAATGTTGAAGATGATTTAAGATTGTATTTAACCAAGTTAAAACCCAATTTTGATAAACTGTGCAAAGGGAAACAAGCTCACCCTTCTCACTAATCTCTTTGAAAGTAAGCGCTTTTTGTTCTTTAAATTTTGTGTGTGTTTGTTTTTAATGTAATAAAAATGTTTGTAAATAATATCTCTTTGTTTTTATTTAAACATGATGCGTAATTCAGTTTCAAAGGTTAACACTATACTTCTATGCTACATAGAAGGCTTTAAGATTTGTTTAATACTTTAATTATAGTTTACTTAGTACCGGTAACTGAGAAGGAGTACCTAAAATGTTTTGTGGGTAAAAAGGCGTACAGTGTCTAAATAAGTTTGAGAACCACTGATCTAGGGAATGTAGATTACTTTGCTATATCTATTTATTTATTTTATATATTATATTAGTTACAAATGCTCCATTGGGATAACACTGATGATGAGATTCTATGCATATCTATAGCGCCTAAAAGATTGTCTGTAAGCACAGATACATAATACAGCTTATATTCATAAATGTATGGTAATGTGTGATACCTAAATACCAGAAATAAATAAAAGATATAAAACTGTTAAATAGAAATTTATTAAGGCGTTTCACATAAAGAAGGTTTCAACTTAATAACAAATATTTTATCAACTAAAGTAATTTAACTAACAGGTTATATTATCTTTTATAGCGTCACAAGTTACAATATTCGTAATTTTAGTGTTATTCGTTCTGGTTTGAAGGAAGTGTACCACATATATTTTACCTCACTTTTAGTAGAAGATAATTTTATCTTTTGCCTCTTCGTACTAGTTGAACGTCAATGAAACATTGCTGTGAAGCCAGAATTCAGCAATTATAATTCTTATTACATTTCTGTCTCTTCTCAGTAAAATCTTCTGGGTACTGATGGTAATGTAAATTTCGCAATTATAATATTATTTAATAACGAGAGCAAGTACTAGAATGTATATCTTCAATAAACTCTCTCAAAGTGTAAAACAGCAAAATTAGTATGCCATATATACAAAATACAACTATCATAAAAAATATGGATTATATTTGTTTTTCAAAGAAAGATGATTTCAATAATATATAATAATTTTGATTATAATAAGTTTTGAAAATCCCGACATAAAAAAAATATTAACAACTTTCCTTGATTTCTAAATCCACTTCATCCATAACCAGCACGGTTAAAGTCATATTTGATCGCATGCAGCATAGTGAAATTTAACCTTGTAACAAATCCCAGAGCTTTAGAAGCGGACGAACAAATATCAGTTTAGTGGCCACAAAAGCTCATCCGAGAATCAAACAGTGCAAAATACAACTGTTTGTTGATGCGTGCGAAGATCTACGTTGGTTCCAATTTGCGTCGTTAGATGTCTCGATATGATTACTCGAACTCGATCTAGGTTCTTTTCTTTTTGATTGTTAATGAAAAAATTACATAAAATATTTGTTATATTCTTATAATTATAAATTAGTTAGTAAATATAAAAAATAGGACATGCCCAAAATGGCATACAGGTAATTTAGCACATATTAGCAATATTTTTACTTAATAAAAAAAATACCAGAATAATTTAAATTAGACGACAATAAATGTCAATATTTTATAAACTTAAAAAAGATGATGCGGTTGTGTTTCATCATGCACTTTTATATACAAAACATTAAATCAATATGATTGTTATTATTAATAGATATAATTAATAATAATTCCATTTAACACATTATTTTCTGCAATAATAATAATAATGACATTTTTTTTTGTAATTAAACCCAATACAGTATTTAATTAATAATCGAAAAAAATAGATTTATTCAGTGTTCATAAAATAAAATACTTACAAAAATAGGAAGGGACCAACGAAACTTATGAAGTAGACGTGTTGCTCTAATGTATGTATATAGCATACTGTAATCACACGAACACGATATTTATAAACCATGTCTGTCGAGAAACAAACTTTGTTTCACTTGCTCTTATAGGTCGGGATATATTTGCTCCTAATAATCGGAGGAGGAGCTGTTTTTAAGAACTGGTTTGTCAGCGGAGCAGGAGCAGAAAGAGCAGCTCCGGGGAAAGAGCACTTTTGTCCTTCAAATATAGGACTCCATTAAATTAATAAGCGAAGGGCAAAAACCGATGCAACTAAGCTTCATCAAAAGTATGTTAATATCAAGGAAGTCAAAGGCTTTCGCAAAATCTGTATAGATGACATCCGCTTACGTCGATCCAGTGCCGCAGATATGAATTGAGTAATATTAACTAATTGGTAGTGGTTGACCTCCCAGGTATAAATCCATGCTGATACGTTGACAAAAATGGTTTAACACTTATATAAATTCTGGTATAGAGAATATGCTCCAGTATTTTAGTTACTACTACTCCTACTGCAGGTTCACTGGGAATCATATTTGCACTGTCGCCTGTCTTCTAAACAAGGATAGATAAAACACCAGTTCATAACAAGAAAGGGATCCCAGAACCTGTTCTAAGAGTACCTAAAATGCAGCACTAGAGCAGGCAAAGAGTTGGATTGAAGAGAAACACAAAGAACACTGGAATAATACAACCAAGGCAGATTTACTTACAGGTCTTTAGTACCACCAAAAAAGAAGACCGAAGAAGTAATGCAGCTCAGTCAGTGGCGGTTTCTGTATAGGAGTACATGAGCACTTGAACCCCCTAAACAAATCGTCGATTACAAACTAATAAAATCTATTACTCGATCTTAATATATTCGTGAAATATAACGAATAAACGACGGGACATTCCTTTCTATACATATGTATGTACATCGCGAGCAAGCGACCGACGACGGAGCACGTGCGCCGAGTAGGCGGGACTACGTTGATTTTATCCAATGCCTAGCCGCATAAAGCACGTAGCGGAGGTGGGGAGAGATACGGCAGATTCCATATGAACGGTGCACAAATTGAGTATGCTCTTGTGCTCGCTTGCGTTGCGTTCTCGGGTCACGTTAATAAATCGGTGGACATCAACGTTCAAATATCGTGTTTTACGGATAAACTATATTATATTATACGTTTTGTTTATGAATGACTCACCGTTCATAGGTCGTAACTACCATAAGAACTAATACTGTTTGTTGGTGACAGTTTTATAATGAAACCAAAGGGTGCGTAATTATTTTAATTTATTAAATAACATACTGCTGTGGTTTTTTATTAAAAAAAAAAAACAATTATCTGAATAAATTTCTTAATTTAATGTTATTTTCATTTGAAAGTTGTTTTGATATTTAGGATTAACGGTGTATTTCTTTATACTTTAAGTTTTAACAGAATTTTCGTGACTATGTATAACATTATATTATTTATTTCATTATTGCTATATTTTTCCGTATTGGACGGATTTGTTTCCAGGTTTTTTGTTTATTTTCTGGCTCTCTGCTTCGCACGTGAGAGCGAGAGAGCCAGTGTGATATAGATATCGGGGAGGCTCACACGTGTTGCTTGGAATTTAAAAATTTTAATATATTAATCTATTAATTTGTTACTGATATTAAGCCAGTGCTCAATGTTTAATCACACTCATGCAGTTTAGATGAGTAATTAATACAGGTCTGTATTAAATTTAATTTTATATTTTAGTTTTAGATATAAGAAGATTTTCAAAGAATTGTAGACGATAAAAGTTGATATAATTAACACAATAATTATGGTTGTAACAATTTAAATACTTAGTGTTTTATAATAATTTATAAATATCATAAATTTAACTTTGTAAAAAAAGGAAATTAGACAATATATTTGTTAAAAAAAATTATCTATTTTATTTAAAACACTGATTTAAATTTTCGTTTGAGGTACATGAGGTAGGTACTTCATCTACAGCAATACGTTTATTAAACCCGTGCACATAAAATCACAAACTTAAATTCGTAAATCTTTAACTGTTCCCAAAAAACGTACATTTCCCTCAAAGATACAAATAACAATTAATTGATTTTTTTAGAAAAACAAAAATAAATTGGCAACTGCGCAGCCGCAGTTAAAAACTACGCCGCGTCGTTAAATCCCTCTGCAAAAAGCCGACAAAGCAAAGCCGCCACTAATGCTCTTTGGTGCAGCCGACAAACAAAAAAGACTATATATGGTACGTAAAAAAAGTAATGAAATAAAATATACAGTACGTAAAAGAGATAATGAAATGCACACAAAACAAACAAAGTAATATTATAAGTAAACACTAAACAATATATAAATAAGAACTATGGATGCGAACAGTTTTACTGTGCAATATTTGAAAGACAATTTTAATTCGTTTAGTTATGAAGAAAAAATTCAAGTTAAAAGTATGGGCAGACCAAAACCAGAACTTAATTTGACGCAAACTACAAAGGGCAAATTTAGAGACTTTACAAGAAAATTTAAGAAGGACATGTACGAAAAAAAAAATATTGGATTTTAGTTAAAAATTTGCATGTTCTTGATTTTGTGAACACCCTACGCTTCCGACCACGAGCCGCCACTGAGGTCAGTAGGAATCATCTTGGCTTTATTGTATATGTCAGTATTAAAACTGAAACTGAACTGTGTGAATGGGAAGCTCTGGACGCAAAAAAAGCAAGAAGTTTTTTGACAATCCAAAAATTAACACAGAAGATTACTTCGATTAGTCAGCCAGAAACCTGTACAGATTAGTGCTATAGGTTACTAGGATACTGGAATGGCTGGTATAATTCAATGGGTAAAAGTTGGATGACTAAATAGAAAAAGCGAAAAGACTGCAGTGTTTCCGGACACTCTTTGTTCGGACAGTAATAAAATATTATATTTTTTTTTGTTTGGAAAATATATTTGACTACCGAAAACTACCATGTCATTGATGTAAAGAATACTTTTTTGAATGAAAGAGACCTTTCTGTCAGTGTATGTAAGTTCTTAAATTCGCTAAAATGTTTTAATTGTAAATAGTGAAACAACCTAGCTGTTGGAAATTCTCACGAGAATTACCCCTATTATTTGTATCTTTTCTGATAGCGAGCACACGGTTTAATTAGTCGATTGCCGTAAGCAACGTTTATATTCATTTTACCGGCGAACTTGCTTTCCCGTTGTACAAATTCACCTCTGAATTTTGCTCAAGGACGCGATCGCAATATCCGACTTTTCGCTTGATTATTTATATCGGAGCATATAATTATATGAAGCGTATTTTTCCGATTCAAAGTCATCTTTGAAATCTATAACACTGGGACCGTATCGTGATATTATTTTTTTCGATATTCTGACAACACTGTCAAACATCTGTCAAATTATTCAAAGTAATATTAAATCTACTGCAATTCATCTAACGCATCACCTCTACCCTACTTTCAGAATCGTCGCATAATCGAGCCAACCACTAACAGAAACGCTAAACGAAATGAAGGACTCCAAAGAACAGATCTTCCAGTGCTTCTAGCCCCAGTCGATCCCAACAGTTAGAAGCTCGCAGTAAAAGAACACTTCCCATCTTCAGCACAAAATAAACTCCGCTTAATTGGTAGCCAATCTTGTGATAGTAACTCGTTAATAAAGTAACCTTTATTTATAAGTAACAATCGATCGGATCAGGGTGATATACTGAAGTCATTCCTCGAACGGAAGAAGAAAAGCGACGAAAGATCCGGGACGTAAACGATACTTATATGGACCTGATTGTCTTCGATAGGTTCTGAAGATAAGTTCCTTCGGTGATTTTTGTTTCGAGGGGGACCAGATGGTCGCCAACACGGAGAACATGGCTTCCCTTGACGTTCAGAACGCCGTGCCCACGTTACAAGTGTCCGTCAGTGATTTTTACAATGGCAAGACGATTTTTATCACTGGCGGAACGGGCTTCATGGGGAAGGTCCTGTTGGAAAAGCTGCTGGTCTCCTGTCCTGGGATTTCCAAGATATATCTCCTCATTAGACCTAAGAAGGGCCAACAAGCTGGAGAAAGGTTACAACAGCTGCTTTGTTCACCGGTGAGTAATAATATTATAATGATTTCACAAAAGTTTTGATGGACGTAGCTTTTTAAGGGTCTTATTCTTTTGGATTTATTTGTGGGTATTAAAATTGGTACATATTGCAACCTAATTTCCATTTAGTTTCGACAATTTTTTTTTCTGGTCTTTATTCTTACCTACTCAAGATATAATATTATTTCCAATCTTAATCCATTCTGCATATATGCTTTGTTCACCGGTGAGTAATAATATTATAATGATTTCATAAAAGTTTTGATGGACGTAACTTTTTAAGGGTCTTATTCTTTTGGATTTATTTGTGGGTATTAAAATTGGTACATATTGCAACCTAATTTCCATTTAGTTTTCGACAATTTTTTTTCTGGTCTTTATTCTTACCTACTCAAGATATAATATTATTTCCAATCTTAATCCATTCTGCATATATGCTTTGTTCACCGGTGAGTAATAATATTATAATGATTTCACAAAAGTTTTGATGGACGTAACTTTTTAAGGGTCTTATTCTTTTGGATTTATTTGTGGGTATTAAAATTGGTACATATTGCAACCTAATTTCCATTTAGTTTTCGACAATTTTTTTTCTGGTCTTTATTCTTACCTACTCATGATATAATATTATTTCCAATCTTAATCCATTCTGCATATAATAGTCTTCAATATTTCTTATTCTCCCACATCTATCAGAATTACTCTTTTTTAATTACCAATGTCATTCCATTTCATATTTTCTCTAACTTGTTTCTTTGATTTACATATATCTTCCTTATTACAACAATTCTGCATGTCTTGTTGGTTTTCAGTATAAGGATCGCATTCATAGCCACATTCATTCATTCATTCAAGTTAGGGTGGGCATTGATGTCCGGGCACTTGAGCTTGGTGCTCATTGTACCATCCCTATTGATTATCTTATTTCCACTCGAGCAGCTTGGTGCTCTCTATAAAGCCCAGTGGAAACTTGAGCACCTTCGAGGGCTCCAACAGATCTCTCCCGAAATTTTTCTGCCTGAGTACCTTCAGTTCTTCACATGTGCAGATTACATGTAAACTCGTTTACATAGCCACGGCTTTCACATAAAGCTGGGAGGCCCACAATGGTCTCCAAAGAAGTGGTCCCTGTGTTGTTGATTGCACCAGTGATTCCCAGCAATGCCTGTCTCTGGACAGCAGTTAGCAGCTTCACTGCGGAGAACACTTCTGCCCTTCTCCATCAGACTACTGCCCCGTATGTTATCGCTGATCTTACCCTCCAGCAATATATAGCCAATGGATCACCCTCGGCTTTGATCCTCAGGTTTTGCCAGCAACTCTCCTGCAGCGCCAAAATAGTTGCGTAGCCCTGTTCGTTGTTTTAACTATTTGTAAGTGATTGTTCCTGCTCAACGCATCGAGGGTAACACCTAGACACTTTACTTCTTTGGTTAATTGTAGCTCTTGCCCAAACAGTCTAATGCCACCTAGGTCATTGAGTTTCCTCATGTTGGTGAAAGCAACCAACTCTGTTTTTTGTGGATTAACTGAGAGTCTTTGAGAAAGGCACATTCCTCCGCCATTCGCAGTGCATTACGCATGAAGCCTGCCACTGCCGGCCTGGAACTTTCCTTTAGCTACTACGACATATGATCTGCGAACCCCTGCATCGCATATTCCTTTGTTGTTTAATGATCTGATCAGATCATCCACGAGCAAGCTCCACAGCAGTGGTGACAGTACTCCCTCTTGAGGGCACTTTCTAGTGGTCCTCATGGCGATGCTTTTATCTAGGATTTGGGCATAGACCACTCTGCTTCTTAGCATGCGGTCAACCTATCTGCTGGTCGTGTGGCTAATGTTTCGGTCTATTAAGGATCGGTTGATCGAGGCGTTGATTTGTCCATCAAAGGTGCCCTGCAAAAGCAACTTCCTTTTGTTGTAGGCTCCTTTCGAGTCGTCCCACCAAACTATGCAGGGCAGCCTCTCCTAATGAAAACTATCTTTTCACCCAGCTTTTTTTGTTTTCCTCAAACCATTTAAAATTATTTAACGCTTAACTCGATCTTTTCCAGCTTTTCGATGTGATACGAAGGGACAGACCCTCGGACCTACAGAAAGTTTTGCCCATCGAAGGCGACATAACGCAACCAGAATTGGCGATCAGTCCCTCTGATAGGGCCATGTTGGCTAGAAGCGTAAATGTAGTCTTTCATAGTGCTGCCACGGTAAAATTCGACGAGAAATTGAAGCTCTCAGTCACCATAAATGTACTGGGGACGCAGAGGCTGGTCGAATTGTGCAAAAGAATGGTCAACCTGCAAGCCCTGGTAAGTGAACTATTTAATGATCCTGGCAAAATATAAACAAAGCGTGTATAAATCAGAGTTACAAAAAATATTATTTAGATAAACTAACGGATAAAGGTAATTTAACTATTATCTTTATTCGAAGGTGATCGATAAAAATGTCTTTTATCTTTATCCGAAGACGATAGATAAAAATATTAAATAAGTAGTATAAATAAATCTACCTATAGTTAATTATCCGTGACCACAGATCACTTATATGTAGATATCTATCTTAACGTTAAAAAGCGTTCCTATGTTGACAGCGGTGGGATGCACCAGAGAAGGGCAAAGGGAAATAATTGTGCAGGCAACCAGTAGCACCTTATGTTTCGCATAGTATTTTATGCCAGGAACTATAATAGCATAAGCGACTAATTCATTGAAAAATGAGTTAATGTGTTTTTTTAAAATACACCACATTACTCAAATTTGCACACGAATTAGTCACTTATACTATTTAGCTTCTCATTCCTTCATTTGTATCAAATATTGTGAATTTGGAATAATTTGAAGGATATAAATGCTTATAGCAATTTAATATAAATGTTTAGAAAGAAATACACAACATGTAACAAACATCTACTTTAAAACATGAATAACAATGCCAATATTATTACTTTTGTGGAAAATACTAAAAAAAATTACAAGATTACAAATTATACTTCCTTAGTAATGTCATTTTCGCTATTTTGACATAAGTTATTCTTGTTTTAGATAGTAATTAAAAAAAAAAACATGTAAAGCAATTCTTAATAGTCTATCTTTAGTAAAGTTCTCATGGAAAATGTAAAAGAATTTAAACTAACACTTTTGCACATGTTTATGTTGAAATTAATTTTTGCTAAAAATAGATTTTTACTGAAAATACATATTATTTTTTAATGATTATATGTTATGCACTTTCGGATGTGAAAAGCATACCAGGTTGGGTGGCATTCTCTCCCACAAAGAAAAACCCTCTCTAAGGCCTCCGAACAATTGTGTACACATCACTTGATGGTGCTGTTGGAATTTTCATTTCTTTAACACCACGAAAAAAGCAAAGTCCCAATCGACCCGCTGGAGACTCAGCCTTTTGTGTTTCTTTGGTATTTACGATTATGTAAAAGTAATTTTGAAATTAGTCATGTACTTCACTCTACCGTCTCCTTCGAATTATGTTTATATAGGTATTTCTTTTAGGCTTGTATTTTCACATCTCCCTTTTTCGACAGTACATCCTGCTCTAAGTTAATCTATGGACAAGTTGTAATTAATAAATGGAAACTGTTTCACAATACCTGCTCGAAGTACCTGTTACAAAGCTGTCATTTACAAAATCGTCACCATAGGAAGTGCTTGGAGTAACTAAATTGAAACTACAAATGTTATATGATCTAACCTATACTACTTGACATAATAATGAAATATACTATAACTAAGAAAAATAAAAACAAAACTCATGATTGGTAAACCACAACGATTAAATTAAATAAAGGATCCTTTTCACTTGGAATATAACACTGCGTGCGTTTAACAAAACAGATTTCTATGAGAGACCACAAGAGCAAGTGATACAACAAAGATGGCGTCAAATAACAAGACATCCAATGCCTTCTTTTATACTGTCTCTAATGCGTACCAGTATACTGGGTTGCATACCTGTTGGCGTCCTCCCCTCTCGCCTTTCTGCAGCATGCCCCTCAAAATTTGCAAATGATAGGGTATTCAGGTTACAGACTACTATAATATGAGTGATCTGCTGCCGTAGACCATGAATTTTATAAAAAATTGATATTTGTAAGCGTTGATTAAAGGAATTATAAAGAGATGCAACCGTAAAAGCACTTGTGAAAACCGAAACCAAAGCCGCAATGCGGCTGTATGTCCTTATAGGTCTGAGATTCTTGATCCTACGTCAGTCCTAATTTGGACTTGCGAACCGATAACATCACTTGTATTGAATATAGCAATACATACTAGAAAAATGACCACTGCGGATCGTACGTGTGTTTACGTAAATTGTTTAAAAAAAAAAAAACGACAAAGTTTCCCGTGAAAAATGATGACAGAGCAAGGGGTGAATGAAAAATTGCGTTGATGTTAATATTACCGTAATGATAATATGCTTGAAAAATTAAATTAGTTTGTGGAGAACATTTTCATTCAATAGGAATATATTGAAATGAGTAGATACACTATGTTAATAATTAAATGCGTTTTAGGTAGGCAACCAATCTAACAAAATCGCATAGTTATGATTCCGTAGCGCACAATGCTTCGATTTTATTTCGATTGTTGTACTTGAAGCCTTTTTTGCCGACGAGAATACCCTTAAACCATGATTATATAATAATTAAAACCGTGCATTTTTATTGTCGAAATTAAGAGGTTATAAGGATTAGTGTTCGAATAACTTTTTACGTGTTTGAAACCGCCCCGGGATGGATTTTAAAGATGTATGATGTATTTACAAATAGTGGAAGTAACAGTTGTCAAAACTTGACATATTAAATGAATGAAATTGACATTACTATCTATAGTATTGTTTTACGGATGGATTCAAATAACGAAACAGCGAATAACGTCACCGTATGAAAAGATATACAGGAAAAATATTTGAAAAAAGCGATTTGATCAAAGTAATGGTTTTTTTCTGGAATGAATAACTTATGAAGAACTATAGCCCATACCTAACTTTGTGATTCTAAGTCCGGAATATTGTATGTAGCGCTAAATTGTTTTAGAAAAAATACGACATGATTCACAGAGCCAACACGTTTCACGAAAGGAAAATCGACGTCCACAGCCAATTGATCTTTTATATAAATATGCAACAGATTGAAAAAAGGCTCAACGTTTGATCTTTGTGACTTCAGAAGTTTACTGTGTCCACGTAATAACTGAGATAAATTATATGCCTATGGTGTGAGAAATTTTTTTTTTGAATTGTTTACTTCATATTTAAAAACTAAAGTGCAGTTGGTTAAATATATTGCTAAACCAAAATCATACTTGCTATCAATACACCTCATGCCTACCTACTAGTGATACCCAGGGTCCCTACTTGGACTATATTATTCAATATGTAATAAAAGTATGCCTTGCTATCGACGCATATTTGTTATGTTGCGGACCACACCTCCTATGGTTAAACGCAGTTGTGATACAACACAGCTGGCAAGAATCTATAGAAATCGTTAACTTAAAACCGGATATTAGGTTTAAAATAATGTGCATTACGATCAAACAAATAACTTTGTTAGATGGTTCCTATCTAAAACGCCCCTCCATATTGCAATTAATTATTTACATTAACATACTGTACAATGGAAGTTTGAAACGCTATGTTCTAATGGCAAATAACTAAACATATTCTCCTTTTCTATGTTCCTTCTTTATTTTTTACTTTGTCTTGCTGGTTTTTTTAACGTATTTGGATTTGCGAAAATGTATCGGACTCAAATAACAAAATTAAATTCCCGAATAATTTTGAGTAACCTCAAGGTTGAATTATGAAATTACTTGGTTTCTGTTTGATAATATATTTTATTACCTTTAATTTTAAAGTTATTAATCGCTAATTAAATTTTATATTATGTAAATACCTGCTCGCACCAAAACGTTAAAATGTATCACTAAATATCTACCGCGTTTAAAAAGTCAACGGCATCTACCAGCCCTGTATAAAATTCAATTTTCCCGCCATTCTTTTTAGCGTAAAGTATTAAAACGTTACCAGAAATAGTTGCTAATTTTTGTGTTCAACGTTGAAGTACAAAAAATGATTTCGGAAATTTAAATTTAGCTGTTTTGGGCAGGTGCATCAAACCGGTTAACAAATTTGTAACCGAGATAACTATTCGATAGATTTCACCCTAACCTAGAAAATTTGAAAGTATTTCATATTTATGCCTTTGTACCAGTTTCTTCTGGTCTTTTTATCTTCGATACCGTCTTCAAATTGATAAAATATTTTAGTAAATGTGCATGAAGTAAAAATATAAACCTATTAGTTTAAATTTCACAAACATCATTAAACAATTAGTTCAATAACTATAACTGCAACAATTTAACCAAATAATATTAGTTTGTTACTTTAATGGAGCGTACATGTTATTGAAGACAATTAGTCTTTATCTCTAATTTCAACGGTTTTTCTTGGAATATTTTCGAGTTTGTAAAAATTTAAATTAAAAAGAATAAAAAAATGATTAAAAAGCAATGTTTGTGTAATCGGGATTCGACTGTAATAATACCTAAGAGTTGTAGTTTTATAATTCTTTGATTTTTAGGACTTTATTTTCACTTTTATCAAGATTTTGAATATTACCTTAACTTTCTTTACACTTCTTATGCTTCAGAATTGGACTTGTTATTCCCTTGCTACAATGATAGAATTATCATCAAACATTAATCTACCATCTTACGTATGGCTTCTATCATGGATGACATTTTTTAAAAAACCTTCAAAATATCTACGTTAAATACGACACATTGTCTGATCGCTAACCTGAAGACAAACAGACTAAGTAAAAAATATACAACTTCTTAGCCAGCTAGTAGATTTACAATTGCACAGAGTATTCATATACTCGGTGATTCTCAATATATGCGACAAAACTTTAAGCGCTGATTCCCTAGGGTTATTTTGACCATAAAAGTTCATAAGAACATTAGTCCAAAATCGCTTAGTTCTAAAGTTGTACAATGTTAATAGTAGTTAACATAATTAATGTTTTATTATAAACTAAACAAAATAATTAGTAAAACAAAAATAACTTATACTAACTGTTGAAATGACGCCTCCAACTGCAATACAAGCTCCATCCTCCGTCGTAGTGACTGCGAGTCCGTTCTAAAATACAAGGGTATTCGAATTGTGTGAAAAGCTGCGATATAAGATTTCTCAGTTACATCGACATTCTGGAAGTCGTATAAACTAATGTATAAGGTACCCCAGAGAAAAAAAAGTCCAAGAATTTAAGTCTGGAGATCGAGACGCTACGTTGTGGACCTTCCCGTTCTATCCACCGATCTGGATACGTATTGTCCAAAAAACCGCGATCAAGTAAAATAAAATGCGCTGGAGCACCGTCATGCATAAAATACATCTGTAATCTTAATGCAACGGAACTCTTTCCGCAGTATGTAGCTCCTCTTCAAAAAATACCCGTATACCCGCCATTTAACGCATCGGTAAAAAAAGTGTGACCTATCAGTGATCTCCGCCAATTCCGTCCACACATTGACAAGAGAATGATGTTGATGACTAGTTCGTGCGGATGTTCTTCGGCCCATATGTGATTATTATGAAAAATTAATAATCGCCGTTTAGAGAAAGTAGCCTCTCGGTGAAGAATATTTGAGACAAATAGTCAGGATTTGGTGCGATTGTTGTTGCACTCCAATGACAAAAAGCCACCTATTGCGAAAAATCTGCCGGCAAAAAATCCTGCCCCGTTGAATTGAGAAGATACAACAGTTGATCTTTCAATATTCTCCAAACTGTGCCTAACCAATGTGTAAAAGCAAAACCAATTTTCTGGTGCTTGTAGTAGATGTCTCAATTTCATTTAGTACCATTTCTTCAACTTGTGGAATCTCACTGTAGATGCATGCCCTTATCAGGCGTCGTTTTTAAAAATTCCCGTTTCACTAAATGTTGTGAGAACGGGCAAATAATGAGTGATCGGGATGATACGGTTCGAGTATCGTTCTTCATAAAGACGTCTAGTAGCACGCGAATTCCACTGGCAAAGACCGTTAAACAAATGCATATCACACATCTCAGCATTCCTATAATTCATTAAAAACTGAGAACTGGCAAATAAACAGAAGTGAATACTCTGAACAACTATTGACAAAATAAACATTCCCTCTCACCAAAATAGTTTTGAAGCACACCAACTGTGATATTAATCGTGTTACTCATAGTTCATAATTTATTATTAAACATTCAATAACTTTAAACCAAACCGTTTTGGACATATACTCATATGAACTTTTATGACAAAATAACCCCAGGAATCACTCTTAAAGGTTTATCGCAATACAATTGAGAATCATCCCAGTATACAGAGATTAAAACGTTGGTATGCTTGATAAGCAGAACACAGCTGAACGATTACTCAAGGCTACTTTTGAAATCTCCTACAGAGGTTCCACTTCTGTAAGAAATATCTTCTCAAGAAAGAGGAGACGAAAATGATTGTACGATCTCTCGCACTTATTGCTCTCTTATATTCCTTTACTCGCGATCGAACAAAGAATGTCCTGCGTGTAACTTTTCCGCCAATTGTATAATCAGACAATTATTTCGGATCTACAAAAAAAAATATTGGTGTCTTCTGATACCTTTTTTTTTTAAATTGCTTTTGATGCAATATTTTCCTTTGGAGATCATAAACGAATACCAAATACACGTCCAGATTGTTGAGACAAATGCCAAATCATGTAATTTAGAAGCGAATTCAGCTAATTAAAGAGAAGATGTGACAATTATTTTGGGGTTCGCAAACTTCAGTGCACGTCTCCACAGCTTACTGTAATGCGAAGAAAAAGTAGTAAAAGAAGATCTACACCCACCATCATCGATATCCAGATAAGATAGTTTCCCTAGTGAAACATCCTGACGAACAAATGGTCAGACTCGTTAACCACTGCAATTATTGGCTCAGGCCGAACACTTACACTTCACGAAGGCCTTGGCCGAATGCTGGTTGAAGGAAACACAAGAGATCTGCCTCTAGTCATAGTCAGACCAGTAATAGTCTTAAGTTGTATTTATGGCCTCTGAAGGGATGGGTGGACAAGAGGAAAACGTCCCTACTGGTAATACGAAGGGATTCCTTATGACTTGTACCTAATTGAAGAAATTTGCAGAAATAATAGCAGCTGCTGGCAAGGCTGTTCCCCACCATGCTATGCGATCCCAACAAAGTACCGACATATCCCAGTGACATGTCATCAATCTGATGCTAGTTTCCGCTTGGAAGATCGTACCGATAAAACTAGGATATTCCGCTATATAATTGCGTAACGGGCAAACGAAAACCGATCAAGTGGTCCGTGTTCATTAAATTATGCTTCAAGTACATGCGAAAACATCCATTCTCGGAAATACATGTATATCCTGACGTACGGTGACGCCTTCAGTGATAGGAACACGATCAACCAGTCATATTGCATGGTTGCCTGCTTATATCTTGGACCTTGCGATTGGTTTTATTTGGGGGCAAACCAATGTAAGTTTCAACTTACTTTATTTTAACATGCGCAATGAATCGTACGAGTCTTCGTGTTTCAGCTTGACTAAATACAGATAAACTAAGTAAAGCGGCGCAATGCTTGGAAACTTCACCACGAACGAGTGCAATTCGAAGATGATAACTCAGACCCTCTAGTATATCCCTGAGTGAATCGGATCGAAAAGAGTTCTGTTCCACGTGACTCAGATCAATTGGGATGATTACATCGAGAATTACGTTTTGGGTATCGAAGTAGTTATTTTTCCTATTATAAAAAGATCTTGTTATAGATCTTTTGCTTCAAAGTTATGACCAGCTAATGTACAATTCATGTGTTAGTTGGTCGTAACATTGTTTTCGTATTTTGATGTTCATCTGGAATTTTTTGGCGTTGTTCATTTGCTGTAAGGCGTCAATTAACTTTCCTTCCTCATTAAAACTGCTGAATTGATTTTTCTTAGCTCTCCTCACTGTCTGTCTTCGTATTCTAAGCTTGGTTATACTGTTGAAGATTCTGCGCTTAACAATTTCTAGTTTATCTACCAAAATATCTCCTATGTACCGCTTTTTTGACTTCAAATCCTTTCTCCATATCTAACAATGCTATGAAAGTTGCTCTGGATTAATTTATCTAGATAATTTCTTCTAAAATATGCAATGTTCTTCTGGAAACCACAATAAAATTGGATAGCTTCCTTCAACCGTTTTTCAGTCATTTTCTCTAAGAATCCACCATAATATCTAATAGCTGTTGCTTTCTTTAAAAATTCATCATTAGCTCTCCTTCCAAACTATAATATACATATATTTTCGAAAGGGTATTTACTTTTGTTGTTGTTCCGGTTTATTCAGTTTATCTGTCAAAATTTCTTTATTGCATCATTTTTGCGCCTTGTACCATAATGTTGGAACAGCCTACTTCTTTTTATCCTTAGGTACTTCTCACATTATTTAAAATAATAAAAGCAATGGTGTCCGACTGTACTCTACCTTAGGAAATGGTACCGTCTTTAAAACAAATTAAATGTAAATCTAGGCTCCACAAATCTTCATTGTTTATGTAACCGAACACTACAATACACCAAAATATGAATTAAAAATTATTTGCGAACAATTCTGAATTACGTTATGTATACAGTATTTTAGTTTTGGTTGCGTAAATAATCGAAGATTCTGTGGAACTTAGGTTTGCATTTAATTTGTTAAGATAGTAATGTGGGGTCACACTACAGCGCTGCGAACTCTGGAGTAGTCTTTGATTACTTCTACAAGCCTTTTCTAAATTGTTCTCAATGTATGTTGCTTCAATTGTTCTTTCCATCCTTTAGCTGTTTAATCTGTTTATTTCTTCTACCCAACTGTTAGGCCCTGTACCATAAGGTTGAAGTAATCCACCTCTTGTTACCTTTAGATATCTCTCAAAATGTTTAGAAAATAAAAGCAATGGAGCCTGGCCATAGCTTACCTTAGAAAATAGTACATGTTGGCTCACCTTACATCCTTGCCATTGTGTTTTTTGCCTTTAAGATTATCCAGCACCCTATGAGTCATAAAATAATGTTCCCAGTCCTCTATTACTTGTAGTTATCAGTTAAGGCCTCTTCTGTACAACTGTTAGGCCTTGTACCGTAAGGTTGAGGCATCCCACTTCTTCTTACCTTTAGGTATCTCTCAAAATGTGTAAAAACGAAAAGCAATGGAGCCTGACTATAGCTTACCTTAGAGGGTGGTTCTTGTTGGGTCACCTTACATCTTTTCCAGTTTGTTTGTTGCTCTTAAGATTTTCCAGCATTTTCTGGAGCAGTTTTTGATTGCTTCTGCAACATTTTTTCTAAATTGTTACAAATCCCTCTTGATTCATTTGTTCGTTTCCTTTTTCATCTGTGTTATGCCTTTCTTATTTTTTGTGTTTGGTTATTGTGCTTGAATAGCAGAAATTTAGTTAGTGCCTGAAAGTAATATTCCCAGGCCTACGTTATTTGTAGTTAATCCCTTCTGGCGAACTATTAGACCTTGTACTGTAAGGTTGAAGCATCCCATTTTTTGTTACCTTCAGGTATCTTTCAAAATGCTTAAAAAGAAAAGCAGTAGTGCCTATACCTTACCTTAAAAAAATGGTACATGTTGTTTTTACTTCAATTGTTCAATTATACAGGGTGAGTTTTTTATCTTGAGACAACGGAACATCTCTAAAACACTGCATCAAATCAAAAAAAGATCTTAATAAGATTTGTTATAAGATTACGGCAACTTTAAATCTTAAAGGGAAACCTCATCTTGTATTGCAATTCGATTCTACGCCATTCAAGTATGTAGTTTGTGTTTGAAATTTTTTTCCTTCGTAACAGATTGCGCTGTAATCGCAAAAAAAAACATGATTGTGAACGTCTAGAAAAAAATAACACAAAAAAGAGAAGCAAGCAAACATGATTTTGTGTTTTTTTTTTTTATTTTAACATAAACTAATATTTCAAAAAGCCACGTGTTCGAAACTGTGCCCCTTCACTTCGATACATTTATTTATTCATAATTGGAATGCTATTCAACGACACAAAACCGTACTCTATTCAGTACTTGACGAGCTGTGAATACTTACACATTGTCCGATCCCCATTTAGATTATCAATTATTAATCCAATACAAATTAGTTAGTGTTGAATATTTGAACAGTAATGGAGGCTATAACATTACAAGAGAGAATTGAAATGATTTACGTCTATGGAGAAAGTGGTAGGAATATCGATGATGCTGTTAATCTTTATTCACACACGTTCCGACAAGGTGCGATCGTGCGCTTCTTTTACCGAGTGTTCAACAGTTCTCTAGCGAAGAACTGTACAGCCAAGAAACGTAATCGCCGAAAATATAGCTGCAGAAAATATGAAATCGCTATTAGCTCAGCAACATTAGTACTCGAGAAATAGCTCGCGGATCAGGAATTCCTCAGTCCACTATCTGCCAAATATTGAAGCGTAGGAAATATCATCCATTTAGAGTTTCCATGCATCAAGAACTTTCAAAATCGAGTGCGATTTCGTCAATGGGCGCTTCAACAGATACAAGATAATCCCAATATTTTTGCTCGAGTATTACTTTCTGACGAGGCGACATTCACAAATTACGGTACAGTAAATCGGTACAACATCGGTACAACTGGAGTATCGAAAATCCCCATTAGTTGCGCTAAGTTGAACATCAACATCCTTGGAACGTAAATGTTTGGTGTGGAATAATTGGCAATAAGCTTATTGGTCCATATTTCATCGATGGAAGCTTAAATGGTGAAAAATATCGAAACATCTAGCAGAACGAACTTCCAGTGTTACTTGAACACCTTCCTTTGGACGTACAACAAACAATGTGATTCCAACATGACGGTTGTCCAGCACATTATTCAAGAATAGCACGAGAAGTATTAGATCGAGCCTACAATCGTCGATGGATCGGAAGAGGGGGTCCAGTGTCTTGGCCTGCAAGATCGCCAGATCTTACTTCTCCTGACTTCTTTTTGTAGGGCCACTTAAAGCCTGAAGTTCATATAGAAGTGTCAACCACGAGGGAAAACATGATTGAGCGAATCACCAATGCTTGTTCAAGGATTACGCCGGAAACCCTCTTCAGTGTGTGCAATCATTCCAATGCGAATAAATAAAGTATCGAAGTGGAAGGGCACATTTTCGAACACATTTTCTGAATGGGTATGATAAAGTAAGTTCTTAGTTGTTGAATGGCTTTTTAAAATGTTATTTAATTTAAAATAAAAAAAAAACACAAAAATCATGATTTGCTTGCTTCTCATTTTTGAGTATTTTTTCTAGACGTTCACAATCATGTTTTTTTTTTTGCGATACAGCGCAATCTTGTTACGAATCGAAAAAAAAAGTTTCAAACAGAAACTACATACTGGATGGCGTAGAATCCGAATCTGCAATACAAAATGGGGTTCCCATTTGAGGCATTTCAAAGTTGTCCCCCCCTCCCACTCTGGAGGATGAGGGGGAGGATCGAGTTAGGCACCATTCATGAGCCATGCTTATGTTTCTCTCAGGAGAGGGGAAGTCTTTCGTTTTAGTGCGGCCACTTCGCACATGGCGCGTCCATCAGTCCGCCAATATTTTTAAATTAAGTTCGGTAAACATCGAAAACATCGTTCCATATTCGTTTTAGCTCTCGCGTTCGCCGCCAAACCAAACGTCAAACCCGTTCTGTAAACATATCGCACTGGTTAGACGTTGTCGGCAAGTGGTTTTGGGTGGAAGAAAGTTATATAATAATAAACAGTTGTAAGTATAGGACCGGCATTTCACATTTATTATAATAAACACTATATTACAATCAATTATAGTTGTATGAGATATGGGTCGAAAGAATTGGCTTAGCCAACTAGAAACTAGATCCAGAAGCTGCATATAAGAGGTACAGAGTTGGTGACCTGGCATTTTAGTGAATTTGTAGAATACCTGGAAGTACAAAATTAAAATTTGGAGTCTGCCAACTTTGAATTAACCAGTAGGAGTGTAGGATTGTTTCATGTATGTTAGACTGTGGACATAATATTGTTACGAAGTAGTCTGACAATATATGTGCAGTGACGATATGAAATTACATGTGTTTGGTATCATTTGTTTCAGGGTACTCAGAGACTCTACAGAGGACAATTCTATTTTTTTTATGGAAGAGAAGTTGTAGCCCAATATATTAATTAACACCGAGCATGATGTTCGCCAAAAAGTTTTCTGAATGTAGTATATACATAAGTAAACTGATTGTTTTTTTTTTTCAAATAAAATAGGCATCAAGAAAACACATTTTAACCTATTTACGTCATCGTATAGATTTGACTTTTCTCAGTTGTGAGGAACATGATTTGCAAACCCTGTTTTTAAAACACACAATGGAACTATTTATTTATCATGGGTTAAGAGTATTAATAATATCCTTAAAGGAAAATCCACAAAATTGTTCTGATAAAATAAATCTGTAGCGTATGAAAAGAATACTTGAAAATCAAGAAAAAAAATAACGTAAAACAATTATGTGTTTATTATTATGTGTAGTTTATGCTTGTAAATATATCTTATCAAGGTTTAGAGAACAGTTTTTGTATTTATACATCATTATTATTTATGTTTTGTAGAATTTGTCTAGTTTCACAATTATTTTCTATGTACTTTTTTTCTATCCTATATTGTCCATACTTTTATACATATTAATTTGGATGGAGAAATATAAATTACTGACTTGTCCAGTTATACTGTTACATTATGTGAATAGTGTGTTGATATGTTATTAACTAGTTAGGTATATTATATAATGTTTTCGGTTTACTGTTAATAAATGTATAAATCTGAATACGTGCTACCTTTTTTTAACTTTATAATCATATAAAAGCACTATTTTATCAAGGGAGTCAATTATAACACTCTTCTTGATAAATAGTGCTTTTTTTGGATTATATATAATTCCATTAAATCCTATAACAATATATTTAAATTTGAAAATACCGCCATTTCAATTTTCGCTTAGGACAACTTGGTGCCACTGCGGCGCTGTTTAGAACGACTACCCCCACCACGAGAGAAACACCTCTATATTATTTTCCTCTATGAGTGAGCCCCTACATTATAACAAATTTGATTAAGAATCTTTTTTTTGATTTGATGCAGTTGTTTTAGACATTTCGTTATCTCAAGATAAAAAACTCACACAGTATATAATGATATTATTATTAACATTTTACTTTCATGCTACAGATTATCTTCAAAGAGAACCTAGACACCTTACTCAAAGGCCAGAAAACAGATGTCGAAAGTGCTCTGGACCTACCGTAACTGCAGGTCTCCTCTGATTCCCTGTGGCATTTTTTAGCCTTGAAGATATGCCCCACTGCCGACGACTGTGGGGCAATGCGTTGCGTCTTACTCTACACATAGCTCGTATGCTGCCATTTCTATAAAATATATATTAATGACATATATAGCATAGTGTAAATAATAGGTCTGTTTATTTACTTTTTTTTTATTACTATTATAACATTATTATAAATGCGCAGAAAACACACATTGAACAACGGTAGAGGAATTCTACAAATCCGTTTGCAAAAATTTCCCATCATTATGTCGGAGAAATTTGCAGAAAGAAAATTGTTTCTAGATGTGATGAACTCAATTTTTTGTGTGTGGTATTTAATTTTCGATTTTTTTCCAACAAATAAAAGAGGGTTTTTGCAAAACGACTCTTACTCAAATGCGAGAAGATATATTACCAAAAAGAAGAACGTTGCTCAGAAAGTTATGCTAAACTTAAATCTTAAGTTATATTATTACTTAAAAACACATTAAATGATATATATAATCCGTTGTGTATCGTAAAAATGTGGTTTTTATATATTTTTTTCATCGTTCTGTAACAAAAATTATCCATTTCTGATTATTTCATCCTAAACATACAGCCTGTAATATAAAATCGCATTCTTATTAGTATAGGATTGTATTTATACTCCAAGGTGTGTGTATGTATGATTTATTAGATCATCTATGTAGCGAGAAGATCTTGAAATCAGAGGAAAATCACGTGCTGGTAGAGCATATTAAAATAAAAACGCTGAATTTATACTTAAAGAAGAAGAAAAAAAGTGAACATTTTATAAACAATTTTTATTCGAAAGGGAATTCTTATAATTACCGACTTAATAATTATATTTTATAGTTGCTTTAAAAATAAATGAATAAAAATTAAAGGAAGACAAGAGATAACTTAATATAAAAGTAATAAAAAAAATATGTAACTAAAACAGTTAAATTAAATTAAAAAAGGAAGTATGAAGCCGTAAATTGCATAATTATTAAAATATAATTGTGGTTGATGTGTGAAAATTTTTTATGATTGTTTTTGTTTTTTTATAAGAAAAATCTTAAAAATTCATTTTTGCTAAATTAAGAGAAAATAAATTATTATCATATATACAGCGTGCGCAAAGTTAACTTTTTATCATTCCTAATTTTTTTTTTTTTTTTGATTTATTAAAACTACGAAGTGAGTTAAATTAATTTGTTTCCTTGATTAATTTGATAAAAACAAAAATCAAGGATCACTGCATAACACTTTGATGGGATTAGGATGAGGGGCACGTATGCTCTTCTTCAAAACAACACTTTTAGAACACGTATGCAATTCGATACATCGACTTCCACGAATATTGCTTTGGCCCTAGCTCTTAAGGCTGAATTGCGTATTATATTTTTATTCCCATCAAGAAATTTTCAAGATTTTTACGCGCTAGATCTGATTGTCGAAGTTTGCGGTAATATAAACTAGAAAACTGCGCCGAACTTCATCAATTAATACGTTTGAAGGTACATAATTAGGTTATGTAATCAGAAAATTGTAGTAAACTATATGAATTAGGAAGTACTGCATTTTTATACATCTTTTTATCAATTAAAGTTTGAAAGAATGAGTTCCTACTTTTCGTTAAATTATCTTCATGTTATTTAAAATTCAATGTATCCCGTAACATGAACCTACCTCCCAGATAGCCAAATTTAAATAACCCCGATTATTCTTAGTAACTTCAAACTTGTGGAAATACCTACGATTTTGTACTACATTAGTATTATTTAATGGTTTTACGTTGAAGTCACTGAAAATAGTGTTCGGGAAATTTAAATTGGTTATTGGGGCTCCGCTATTTTCTGCTATTGTTGAAACGTAAATATAGCATTCTGCAAAAACTTATGTCAAAAAACTGGTTATAAATGTATTTTTTTTTTTTTTTTACTTGTAATTATCTAATGAAAATCGAAATTTTGCTTGTGAAATCTGTATATTTTCACTATTCCTATCAATTTTGAAGGTGTAACATCAGTCAAAAGCTTATCTTTAAAGAATCAGGTTATATATTTTATTATCCATATAAAAGGAATTTAGTTTTTTTTAATAGTTATTCCCTTGGTTCCACCCCTAATAATGAAACAAAATTAGTAATAGTTAAGATTTAACTTTTGAGCACCTGTATATTTGTAATATGTTATCTTCTTATATCGTTGTATGTTGTTGTATTGATATTGGTTTCTATACGAGATCTAGTTTTAATCTTTTAGTCATTATTTGTAATTTGCGTGCAATTGTTGAAGTGCGATCTTACATTTGCAATTATTATATCATTACGTATAAATAGAAGGGAATGTTTCCAAAGAACGGGGTTGGCGGGGAGGAGGGGCCGTTTGGTGACAACACGCATAACTCAATTTTATACGGCTCGGATTCGTCTCCTTTCATTATGTAGTCTCCCCTTCTTATTATTATTAATTACTCTTACATTAAGGTGCGAAAGAAAAAAAATAAACTAGGCTTTCATTTTCGTTGTCGCATTGTTTTGTATTCATATTAATGTTTCGTAAGTGAAATCTGGTTCGAATTTTTAATAACTTCGATTGTATAAAATTGATGATACTAACTCAAGTGTTTTCAAAAAAAAAAAAAAAACGAAACAAAACTGGATTAAAAATTTAAAAAGAAAAACGAAGTGTACCCGCATTAAGTTTCCGCAACATAGGCTTCCATTGAATTGTATGGCACTGTTTTATTTCTCGTCACGGTGATAATCGTGCTAGATTGTATCATCAATTTTTTTTACCGAAATATCCAGTCCAACGTTAGACGTATGTACTTTTTAATTTTTCATTTTTATATTTTTACAACTTACGTACTATTCTTTTTTTTTAATTTTATAGTTAATTTTTTGTCGCAGTTGTATAATATAAATCATAAAAAAGAACATTTACCATTAACTAGTCTGTATTTATTTTATTTTCTTGTTTTATTCCCCCATTTTTATCATTGCACTTTCCCAACTTACACAATGACTGATGACGTTAAATAGACGTCAATATGACGTATCACAGACTACCTACTATGACGTATAATGATGTATATTAAATGTCACTTACATACCTCTGTTATTAGGATCTAAATAAAAAAAATGAGGTTTTTTACAATATTAAGTGACTGCACCTCGTTCTATTTTCGTGGTTAGCTACAAACACTCATGCTAAATTGTAGGATGTGTTTCGAAATCTTGTAACAGTACAACCCTAGTAGCAAAATTTAAATTCCCACAATTATTCTTAGTAACTTCAAAGAAAACATCAAAGTACTATAATCTAATACAAAATCATTGGTAATTTCGTTGTCTCAATGTAAGTTAGTAAAAAATATTTGCGGGAATTTAATTTGTTGCTAGCTAGTAGTTACTAAATTAGC
>RXPK01001592.1:0-65330 GCA_004143645.1 Protaetia brevitarsis
TGGCTAATTCCAGTAGGGGGAACAAGGGATTGGTACTTGCGAATATTGATGTGAAATAATAAATCAAATGGAAAATTAAAATTAAAAAAAATTAATGCCGCCAAAACAATAAATATGAATTAAATAAAACTCATAAAAAATTATTTTAAACAGTTATATTAAAAAGTTGAATAATGTAAAACAAAAACCACTAGAAACGATTACAAAATGTAAATACACGAATGAACTTTTGGAAGTGACGGTTTTATGCCAAAATTTGTATTACAAAAAACCAAGAAAAATCTACCTACTCGATCGAGCATGCATGAACACGAACTACAATTGTTTAACAAGAAGAAAAGAGGGAAAGACAAAAAAAAAATTATTAAAAGTACGGTTATTCAACAATGAGAGAAAGAAACTAAAATATACAAAAGTTACGTTAAATTATTCTGAATCAATGGTAGTTCGTTACTACAATACAAAAAAATAAATCTTAAAAATTAACTTACATATAAACAAAACGCAATAAGTCGGTGCCACCACACAACCTCGGGGAGAATGAAGAAGCAGAAAGAGAAGCGGGTGCAAAGGGCACGTGTCGTGTACGGCTAAGGGACGCTGGCGTTGAGATCCGCTTCAAGCGCGGGTTCCAGCGAGGATTTCTTCGCAAAATAATACCAATCGGATCGTCGAAGATTTCACACGTGTGCATGTGTTTAATGAAATTTCTAACGTCTGAAGTACAGTGCGCACAAAAATATGTCCCGCCAAGACTAAAATAATTAATTCGAAGCTAATTATGAACGGAGTTTAATAGAAATTTGCAAACAGATGCATCTAAATAGATACTGAACATTTTGAACAATTAAGAACTTTAGAAAAAGGTCACAAATAAAGCGGTACATTTACAAAAAAACAACTTCAAGGTTGAACGTGACGTTATATGAAATAGTAAATAGCGATCTGTAATAGTAAAGGTAATGAATTTAGATGGTTTAGATAAAGAGTGATAAGTTAGGAAATAAAAAGGTGGGCAATGCTTTGAAATTTAAAAATAAAACAAAAATAGGCGGCAATAAAAATGGTTAAAGACGGAATAAGTAAATAAGCAGTAAAATAAGTTCTAACAAGAGTGATTAAATAAGAAAAGGTGTTTTTGACACGTAACAATGTACAAAAGAAAGATTAACAAATTATGACAACTGCTTATTTGCTATTGACAATATTTCCTGCAGAGGTGTAAAATGTATGTCACAGAGCGATGATATTCAATTAAAGATACGTGACATTGATACTATAGGAGAATTCAGGGAAGAGTTTAGACGTGCATATGGTGCATAGAACGTGCTTGTGTATCTTGAGGAACCGCGATGAACAAAGAATTGTAAGCGTGTTAAAAGGTAAGGAGCATCAATATTGTTATTTACTAGATTATAGACAAACTTAATTGACTGTAATTGTCGTCCAACTTCTAACGACTCAACATCGAATTGCTGAAGGAGAAGCTGGTAGTCTTAACCAATCTCAGGGCAAGAGCTTCTTACTCGCTCTCTCGCTTCTTTATGCGAAGAGTAGATTCCAGATTAAAGATCCATATTCCAACTTAGATCTGACAAATGAGTAATAAAGTACTTTAAATGTTTAATTGTATCAGAATGAAAGGAAGAAGAGTCTAATTAAAAATCCTAACATCTTCATAGCTGACAGTACAATTTTCTCTCGATGTGCAGAAAAGGTAAAGGGAAGTATCAAGGTAAATCCCCAAATCCCTCACAATGCTCTCACGGATAAGATAAACTCCATTAATCACATAATCAGATAAAATGAGATTTTGTTTTCTGGTATAGTTTATAGTTCTGCACTTATCGACATTTAGTTGTAGACCATTAACGTTAGATCATTCAGTCAGCCGATTGATTTGGTTTTGTAGATAATAAGAATCATTGATGGAAGTTGCTGTGGTAAAGAATTTGAGGTCATCCGCGAACATACATTTATCAAGATTAATGTAATCCATGAAATCATTAATAAACACGATAAACATGAGCGGTCCAAGATTGGAACCTTGTGGGACCCCTGAGCTAGCGTGAAACGTTTGAGATTTGTAGCCGTTGTAAGTTACATATTAAACTCTGTCAGATAGGTAAGTTTCAGTGTTACTAGGGAATCGCTAAAGCCAAATGTCTTAATTTTTTGCAGCAGTACTTAGTGTTGAATTTGATCAAAAGCTTTCGAAATGTCTGTGTAAATAGTATCCACTTGTCCACAAGAGTCGAACTGATCAAGTGTATATTGGGTAAAATATGCTAAATTGGTTACTGCAGATTGTTTTTCCATGAATCCGTGTTGGTCTGGAGATATAAAGTTTTTCACTAATGGATATATTCTAGAATAAAGAACAGATTCAAAAGTTTTAGCAAAATTGTTAACAATCGATATTGGCCTGTAATTCCGAACATTTTCCGAAGATCCTCCCTTCACAACTGGACACACCTTGGAGCATTTCCATAAGTCAGGGAATGTTGATGCTGACAGTGCCAAATTAAAGATCTTTGTAAGAGGATATACCAGAACTATCCAACAGTGACGGACTAGAAAGCTCGGAACACCATCCGGTGCAGCTGTCATCTTATCTTTATGCTTTTTGATGGCAGTGGTGGTCTCTGCCTCGGTAATGATAGGTATGTGAATGCATGGTGTATTAACAAGTATATAGAATGTATTGTCTAATGGATGTCTCCTTAAGGATTCTTGGAAATGTGGAATATTAAAGTCCCTATAAGTATAAACTTGGGGACTAGAAATAAGATTAACCTGATTAATTTTTCAATGAATCGAAAAAGAATCAGCAACTCCGGCATCTAACACATCCGAATCTGTAGGAACAACTTTTTCAGCTATGATAATCAAGTCCAGTAGTATGAATTTGTTGAAATTCATAGCTGAAATAGCGTCTAGAAAATAGTTTTTAGCAGCCGAGTTGTTATCGATCAAGTCGATGTTACCTAAGCACATGATATTTTCGGTAACAATCAGCGAATTTGCAACTGAATTTTCTATTTTATAAGTACACGTTGTATTTTAAGTAGGGATTTATTACCTAAAAGCACTCATTTATTTATTAATAAAATACACACATTCATCTCTTTTATTTGTACAAAAACAGAATATTAATCGTCCAAGTTCCTTCCCCTACTTTTATCATCAAAAGCCAAATATTGACACAGACACCATTCTCCTACACCGTTATTGGTTTTGCTTAAAATACAAGGCATCCCTTTTATAAACGCAGCGTCAGCGAAAAAAAAAAAGATAGACGCTCTGAAAAAAATAACCATACGCACCCTGAACACGCCACTGGCGAAACGCGATTCCACTGCCAGATTTACATATTATGTAAATATCCTTAAATTGCAACTGATATTGCGGTAGGCGGTTTTTATCTGCCGACGCTATGCTAGGGTATGTACTACGTAACAAGCATTTGCGAATAAATGACGCGAGTAAAGTACGCAAAAATATGAACAGCGGGACTCGTGGCCTATCCGTTATCAAGTTAATTTTTTATGCGAACATCGTTCGAGTGCCGATGCTCTCGGTATACGTATGCAGTGTGTCAGCTATTATTTCCGCTAGCTAGGTGGTGAAGAGAAAAAAGAAGCTCCGCATTCACGTTGGTATGTTCCGCATTCGATAGCGCTTTTACCGGCGCCGTGCGATTCGCCAAAAGCCGCGCGCTATTGGTTATAAATCACGAACTCAGCGATACTCTGCGATATGGTGAAATAAAGCACGACTTTCTTGAAGTCGATACCGATGGATGGGGGGATGCTCGGTTTTGATATCTGCGTGTTCGCTAGTCATTAATATAAAACGGTTGAGCTTTTCGCAACAACAATCTTGACACTTGACTAACAGCTGAAGCAAATTTGTTACTGTAATCGTTTAAGTTGTGAAATAAAGTACTGTCGGTATGTCAAATTGGTTCTTTTTGGTGTTCTAAAAAATAAAATATTCTGCCTGCGTTAACTGCAATAAATTACAGCGAATTTATCTCTGAATTTTTTTGGGAATAATGTACAGTGTATTTCAGGATATAAGAATATCACTTTTAATGTCTGTAATGCTTTTATTACAACTCCACTGACGACAATTTCTGAACCCTCATTTAAAGCATACGATTAACTGCTAGCATATAAATCCAAGGGCCGTATTGACTATGAATTACAGTCCTATAAGATAATAATAAAACGCGATTTTAATATTAAGTAAATATACCGAAATATATAAAATATATATTGCTGTGGAAACAAGTGTATGGAATATAATTTAGAATCATTTAAAACAGATTTCAAAACCAAATAAAGAAGTAATTAAAAGGTGAAGCATGTATTCGGTTGCCTAATTTACGGGCAAATTTTGAATTTGTAAAAATGACTATAAAGATAGCATAGATAGATAGATAAAGATCTTAGCAATAGGTGCTAGTCATACCCTTATACAGCGTGTTCCACCGAACGGGGTCATTAGATTTTTTTGAAGTTCTAGCCGGAATTTGATTTTGGAGCTTGCAGTGTAGTCATGGCCTACTGTGATCTATTTAAGGAAAATATTTTCAACTTTATAACACTTTCGGTATACAGAGTGTTGATATCAACTTTCTTATTTTAAATGGAATGGTACAATTTTTATCGGTACAATAAATGTACCTAGTCATTTGCAATTAGCTTACATGAGGGTTCCCTATCCCTGAACTCAACCGTTTTTGAGATATTTGCAATTTTGTTGATTTTTTGACGTTTGCACTCTTTCAAGTGGACTTAAATAGCTAATGAGGTATCAGATATTTAGTAGTTACACTAATGTCGATGTAAGTACAAAGACGTAGCTAGAAACTGTTATGGCAATAATGAACCAATCACATACAGGGTGTTCGAAAACGCATCTCCAATGTGGATACCTTGAAACCAACAAAACTTTTTTATTTCAAATGCAACATGGTATTTTTTACTACAGCATTGAATGCAGCGTAAAATTCTATATCGATTAACATTATTAGGGTTTGGTATACCTATTTTTGATAGTTTTTGAGATATTTTTTCGCTTTTATTGCCTAAAATATGACTAATTTCCAAGTTTCGAGTAAATAAAATATTTTTTCCTAAAAACACTCTCCATATTATTTTTTAGAATGATGCGTTATCTTTTTTTGCATTGTTTGGTGTCCATGCCTGAGATATTTATCATTGGAAGTTTTCCAATTATTGCAAATTTTATGTAATTGTAATTATAAAATAATAATAAGCCATAATTATTATGCGACAGCAAATTACATGTTAATATTTTTGCCTGCTTATTAACTACATCAAAAATAAGTCAAATTAAAAAAAAAAACCTAAGAAACTATTATTCTGAAAGAATATTTATATTGGACATTTTTGAAGACTTTTAATAGTTTGTTCCTGATTTATGTTATCTGTCTGTATCGCTTAATAGCTAGTTTAATACAAAAAGCCAAGGGGCTGCATTGTTTTCGGAGACTCCATGTCAGACGGCTTCTCTATAAAGAAAATGCCTGATCTAGTAAGTTAACAATATTTGAAATATTATGGGTGTATTTAAGATATCTGCTTTAATTTCATTTTGTATTTTATTTTATTTTTTGAGGTTTTTATTCATTGCAAATAAATGTGGGTATCTAATCATTGTTACATCCTTCATGAATGTAGAATAAGTCGAAAATGTTATTTGTATATGTAATTTTCAATGTTTGTCTTATTTCTTTCGATTTACAATATTTTACTTGTTAGAAGAAAATGTGTGAAGGAGTTGACAGCATTAGGACTTTCTATAAAAGATATGACTTGTTAATACTGCATAGGTTTATCACTGGGGCAATTTGGTAAATTACCAACAATGGATATCACTTGTTTGTTAGCACATCTCATGGCCTACCAATATCTAATAATTAATGTACGTTCTCTATGACTAGATAAAAAACATTACTCTTAGTAAGAAACTAGTGAACGTTAGATATCTGAAACACAAATATTTAGATAGGTTAGGCAAATAATGTACAGTGTTTTGTAGGAAAAAACTCATTTTATTTATTTGAAACTTGGAATTTAGGCATAATTTTAGCAATTTTTTGCAAGAAATGCAAATACTTCAAAAATTATTAAGAATAGGTATACCAAATCCTAATATCAATCGACGTAGAATTTTCCGCTGCATTCAATGCTATAGTAAAAAATACCATGTTCCATTTGAAAGAAAGAAGTTTTGTTAACTTAACCACATTGGAGGCGCGTTTTTGAACATCCTGTATGTGATTCAGTGATTATTGCTATAACACCTTATAGCTACGTCCTTGTATTTACATCGACTTTAGTACAACCACTAAATATCTGCTATCTCATGAAATATTTGATTTTATTTGAAAGAGTGCAAATGTCAAAAAATCAACGAAAGTGAAAATATCTCAAAAACGGTCTAGTTTAGGAATAGGGAACCTTCACATAAACTAGTTGCAAATGATTCGCCAAATTCATTGGACTGATAAAAATTATATCATTCCATTTAAAATAAGAAAGTTCATATCAACACCTTGTATACCGAAAGTGCTATAAAGTTGAAAATATTTTTCCTAAATAGATCACAGTAGGCCATGTCTACACTGCAAGTTTTAAAATCAAATTTCTACTAGAAGTTAAAAAAAATGAATGTCCCAGTTCGGTGGGACACCCTGCATAATATAGACTTTATTTTATTTTTGTTAATTCAAGCTTACCTGGTATATTCTTATTTTTTTTTATTATATTTTGGTCGGGAGATCTTCAAATCCTTAATTTTTTGTTTTATTGATCAAGTATGGTGGACATGAGTGGGGTGAACATTTTTAAAAGACCTAAAAAGGGTCGAGATTAAAAAAAGGGTTATTGCTTTGGACCAATTTGCTGTTACAAGGGACTGTATCTAAAAGGAATAAAAGGACATTTTACACTTTATTCAATTCTATTCTATTCTATTTATTATCTAATTCTTTTGCAATATTACAAACAAGTTCCCGCCATTCGACCGACTCTCTAATATCTGTTTCACGTCACGACCAATTTAACCCCTTAGCCAATGCTCTAACTTCCATACGCGACCTCCACTCATCTGTGAGTGGACATTCTAATAAAACATGCTTCACTGTAGCAACTCCACCAACCTAATATTTGTAAGATGACAGTTGACATTGAATTTTTAATATGTACAAGTTGGTAGACGTGGCTGGTGGTTTTCTTTCTCTTATGACAACGGGATATTTAAAAGTTATTTTGAGAATTAAAGAATCCAAATAAATACTGGATAATTGATGATATTTGTTTTGAACATTCCAAATAAGTATGCTCACCTTGGGTAAGAGTTCTCATACTATTTATATGTTTCTGATATAAACTTTTTAATAAATTATACATGTTATTAATAATTACACTGTTTTATTAATTTGTTACATTTAATTATTAAAAATTAAACTATAAATTCAATATTTAACAGAGTGGAACACAATAATATACAAGTTAGTTATTTAGGAGACACAAGACGTGCACCCATTTGGGTAACATATCTACTACTCATTGGTCAGTAAGAGGGGGGATCCCAGTGCGCATGATCTGGAGTGGTGAACTCTAGATATCTTGGGTATATACGTATTTTACAGCCATCTTGTGGATTGGGATTGTATTGCGTCTATCATTAAAGATATAGAGGAAGGTATCTGTAAAGAAAAGGCAGGTTTAATTAGAAAGTTCTTTATTTATTTTTTAAAAACAGTTCCCGGATTGAGTTCATAATAGGTATAACGAACAGATAAAAAAGATTAGCTAGAAATGTCCTATTTGGGAAAAAAGTCCTGCTTGGTCTGAAACTTACTTTTAGTTTAGTTTTGGTTTTTTTAAATCAAGCAAGCTTTTACAGTTAAGCAAAAACTATTTTAGTTTCAAGTAAATTAATCGAGTAATAGGCCATTTTAGATCCAATATTCCTTTCTCTAGTATATTCATTGGACTTTTCTAACGGGCCGCTTCGAAAAGGTGACAAACACTCCCTCTTGTGTAGAAGAAGCGAACCAGAAGGCAAAAATTCATAAAAAAAGACGACGAATAAGAAGAGAATCCGGAAACGTGGTTCAGTCGGTTCTTTGACCTCTAAAAAGTTCGAAATGCGAAATTCCGCTCCTCGTCCAAACAAACAATTATCAAATTCCCCACGAGTACGACACAATGGGGGCGCACTAGATGGGGCTGGAGGGGTGTGAGGGGTGGGCTCTTTCCGCTCGTTCGAGGGGACAGACCGGGGATTCCTCGAAAAACGTTAAAATTCCGGATGTAAACTGGAAGAGCTCGTCTTCCGTCTTCTTTCTTCCGTCCTCTCTATCTCCTCTTTGTGATAATATGCGCTTACTTTTCTCTCTACGAATTTTAAGGTTTCCTGTTTTGGCAGATGAGACCATTTCGAGTATCGATTGAATCGATGTGTACCTTTATATGTGTCACGACGTCATGAGAATGGGAGCTTATAAAGTTGAAATTAAATTTTGAAATGATATGAATTTACGGAGCATGAAAGTAACTTTTGAATGGAGTGAATTTGATCAAATAGTATTTGGCAAACGCCCATTTTTAAGAAAATGTTTACGTAAAAAAATTTACGTAATTATTTTATGTACTTTTGGCTAAAAAACAAGCATTCATTGCTTCGATTTTTAAATCAGAATATCTAAACATTTCTAGGATAAAGGAGATCACAATAGAACTGAAAAAATTGTAGATTCATATGACTACTCTAACCCTAATCTAGTCTAATCTGTTTATCTACCTGACTCCTCGTAAAGGGTACGATTTAACTGCTTACAGCATATGAGCGCCAGAGCCATATTGACCTCAAATTACGGCCCCATAGGATAATAGCAAACCGTAATTTTAGTTTTAAACTTTTTAGCTGTAATTGAATTTAAGATGCAGATTTCACTTCTTTGTTTAGCTATCCAGTTAGTAGAAAAATCGGAAAGTATATTCAAAACCAAAAAATAGCATTTAAGAGGTTAAATTGTTTGTGATGTACAATAAAATTATTTGCTTAATTTCTGTCATTCACAATTATACATATACAGTGTGAGTCTGTAAACTGGAATAAATTCAGTAAAGCGAAGACAGTATTTTTTCCGGAAATATGCTCGGACACGTCGATTAGTATTTTAAATTGCCCGCGTTTTCATCTGAGAAAATTTTATACAGCGTGTCCCAAATCTGAGATATGACGTTATCGACAATTTTTTTAAATGGTAGCCCTAATTTTTTTATAACTATTCTTAAAGGGTATATCAAATTACACATGCGTACCAAATTTCAAGTTTTTATTCCTTGTCATTAAAAAGATATTTAACAATAACTAAATCGAAAAAATGAAGAAATCTAAATAACCTCAATCATATCTCTTCTACAATAAATGTTCAAGATGTTTTCCATGTACTTCCTGACAATGCCCTAAACGGAGCCGAAACTCATTTTGAACATTTCTAATTACTTCAGCGGAAATTCTTATTCGTTCTTTCAACACCTCAATATTTTCCGGTTTGGTTTTAAAAACTTTGCTTTTCAAGTACCCCCATACGAAATAGTCCATTGGTGTTAAATCCGGAGAACTAGGTGGCCATTCAAAAGGTCCTCTTCTACCAATCCATCTGCCTGGAAACACATCATCTAGACACTCACGTATAGGTCTTGTAAAATGAGGAGGCGTGCCGTCTTGTTGGAACCAAGTGTTTCTATTCTGGACATCAGCTTCAAGCGGATCAGGGAATAGAGTAGCCAAATTCGGAACTAGTTCTTCCTGCAAGAATTCTAAATATCTCGCTCCATTGAGATTTTCTAGGAAGAAAATTGGTCCTATTACTCGATCACCAACAATGCCTGCCCAAACATTGACTTTTTCTGGATGTTGAGTGTGGCCTTCCCTCATCCATCGTGGGTTGTTATCTGCCCAATAACGGCAGTTTTGACGATTTACCTCACCGTTTAACATAAACGTTGATTCGTCAGCAAATAGAACGTTTTCTATGTTTACAACATTTCTATTTAGTAGATCCATCATTTGTTCACAAAACTGAAGTCCTCGATCCGGATCATCTTCGGTGAGTTCCTGGAGGATTGTCAATTTATAGGGACAAAATTTGTGCGCTTTAAGGGTTCTTGCCACCAAAGACTGGCTAATTTTGAGGTTCCCTACCTATCAGCCTACTGGAGATATAAGGATTTTCTTGAACAGAAAGAAGTATATCAAGTTTTACTTCTTCATTAAGCGCACTCTGACGATGATTATTTGTTTTCCTTAAATGCCCGTTTTCCCGAAACTGTTTTTCAATCTTGCTTACGGTACTTTGAGATATGGATGGTAAATCAGGATACTTCTCTCTGAATAACTGAGTAACTTCATTTTGTGTTCTTGTCCTATCTCCGTAGCCAATTGACAAGGAATAAAAACTTGAAATTTGGTACGCATGTGTAATTTGATATACCCTTTAAGAATAGTTATAAAAAAATTAGGGCTGCCATTTAAAAAAATTGTCGATGACGTCATATCTCAAATTTGGGACAGCTGTATAAAATTTTTTCAGATGAAAAAGTGGGCAATTTAAAATACTAATCGACGTGTCCGAGCATATTTCCGGAAAAAATACTGTCTTCGCTTTACTGAATTTATTCCAGATTACAGACACACTGTACATATATTTTAAAGGAGGCCTTTAAGAGGCGTGAGTCAATAGATGACGCTGTCGGTTGCTTATAAACAACATAACTCATTTGTAACTTATTGGAGTATATGTAAATCTATACGAAAGATCGTAGGCATGTTGCGCTAGGTAACGAATGGTTTTGGGCTTTTAACTTTACTTAATAAAGGGTAGAAACCGAGATGTAAGTGCGGAAAAAACATTCTTTCGTAAGTTTTAAACGATTCAATACCTAAGCAGTACCTTACTTACTGCTTTTCCTTTGTTGTTGAATAATTGAAGTGAATATATAAGCAGAAAGTTTATTTCTACTGTTGCCAGACCCTTTACTTGGGCGACTAGATGGTGTTTGCATCGTATATTTCTATGTTTTTCAATTTATATAATCGAAGGATCCATTCATCTTGTTTCCTTTTAAATATTACCTCTGACTAACTAGTGACGGTGTAACACATTCTCTGTAGGATTGAACTAAAATAGGTAGCATTCTTTCTTTCCTAAACATAACATCCTTGGCAAATTTCTTTACACATCACTCCACTCCACCGTTGACATAATAGCAGTAAGACATAGAAGTAATGTGAACATTCGAAAATCTGATTTCAAATTCTACATTTAAGTTTAATTCTGAATTAGAAGGAACTTTCTTTTATAAATTTACTTCTATTGGGCTACATTCTTTTATAAATCTTTGAATTTTGATGGATACCTATAACAAATGTTGATAATATATTTGTCAATTCCCGCATAACTTACCACTACTTTAAAACTGAAACATAGATTTGCAGTACGGAATTTGAGCTTTGATTGACTTCTATTGGGCTACTGAAAATCACAAAAAAATGAAAATATGTTATTCATTCGAACAACAGTTGAAAGGATTGTGGTTTTTAAAATTGTTTACTAAAACTTGTATATGCTCTTAAAATTGAATGCGAAGCAACTTTATCAATTAACTTTCTTTGATATCATGTCATCATTCTAATACTTAGAATACTTTTTAAATTTGTGGACACGACATCTGTCGAAATGATGCTAAACTTACTCCCTCTAAGAAAATTGTCCATAATTTAACAATAGAACAATTTCCAACATATTGGAGTATTTATACACGTCAGTGTAAAATAGTAGATAACACGTTTACGGTTACACGTAACATGTAACATTACATTAATATATAATAATAAATAAAAAAAAAAAAAAAAAAATTACAATAAGTTACCAAAATCTCTCAAGGAGCTCCATCCTCTGGCTTTTAAACGGCGGTTGCGTCAACTTTTAGTTTCTCATGGTTTTTACTCTTTACAAGAGTATTTAAACCATAACTTTAATTAAATGGGTGTTTTTAGGGTTCGTGCTATTAATATTATTTTCTTTAATTAATTAAAATGTTTTGCTTTTCATTAATATATAATTTGTGTTTACTTTTTTGTTTAACATGTTTCTATACTTTGTAGTCTGCAGAAATAAATTCTTACTTACTTACTTACTTACTTACTTACTTACTTACTATATACTTCTGCATTGTGGATTGTTAATTTTACGTGTAAAATTCAGAATAATTAAAAATTCTAATGGTATCTAATCATAGATTATGTCAGTATTTGCTTTTACATTTTCTTACGTGTTCTTTTAAAATAATAGTTTGAATTGTTATCAGTATGGCTTTAGACGGGGCAAATCTACTGCAGATGCAATATATGATCTTTTGCTTTCATATTAATGATAAACAGATTGTAGCTACCATTTTTGTGACTTGTCCAAGGCTTTTGATTGTGTTCCTCATTGTGTGCTACTTCGGAAACTTGAGAGATATGGCTTCAGGGTTGATGTTAATGAGTGGTTTAGATCCTATATTACTGATCGCCAGCAGATCGGTCGGGTGATGTGCGGTGTGCCGCAGGGCTCAGTGTTTGGACCGACGCTGTTCTTAATATTTATTAACGATCTAGTTTTTGCGGCTAATCAATCACACACCGCCCTATTCGCTGATGATACGTCTCTTACATGGCATGCCTCGAATAAAAACGATCTCCAGAGAATCATTAACACTGGAATTCTTAGTGTTAGTAAGTGGTTTAATGCGAATAATATCACTCTTAGCGTCAGTAAAACCAAATTATTGATATACAAGCAACATATAAATATAAATGTTTGCCTTAATAATAATTTACTGTTATCTTGCAATCATCTAAAGTTTTCTTGATGCGGATTTAAAATGGACTGAACAAGTCCATGTCCTTTCGAAAAAGCTATCTTCTGTTTGTTATGCTTTGCGAGTGATAAGACGTAATCTTGGAGAGGAAGTGTCTCGTATGGTCTATTTTTCTTTGTTTGAGTTTTGTATGCGGTACTGTCTTTCCTGTTGGGGATTTACTTCGTTGGCAAATCTTAATGTACTTTTTAAGGTGCAAAAGCGGGCAGTGCGGGTGGTCTGTTAGGAGGGCAACAGAGCTCATTGTCGGCTCTTGTTCATATCGCGTGGAATTTTAACTCTTCCTTCCTTATCTCTATATGAGACCCTTAGTACTACCTACAAACAGCCGCAGAAACAGAAATATCGGTTTGACATACATTCTTATAGCACACGTCATAATCACTACATTAACCTTCCTAAACTAGGCTCCTCCCTTTGTAGAGGTTCCTTGTATTATATGAGTTTTTCATTATATAATAAATTACCTATTTCTTTAACTAATTCGCCAATTCAAAAAATGTTCCAGCGCCAACTAAGGGCCGTACTGTTGGAACAAGCATTTTATTCCATTGACGAATTTTTAACATATGACTTTACATAATACGTATCTACCTTATACTCCCCCTTGTGAACATTTTATTTATATTTTAAATGTAACACAGCTAATACTAGTCTATCAAATTACATCATCAATTTCATTATTTCATCTACACGTATATTATTATTATATGTTTATTTATGTCTGCTATATGTATTGCCAAACAACACCTAGTGTTTTTATACGCAATAAAGTATTATTATTATTATTATTGGAATTATTCGGAATTGGATCAAATAACCAAGGTTCTGTAACGCCAATTCACGGATTTCTTCGTTTGTATCTAACCTAGTTCTAAGCAAAATAATCTTAATAGATCTATGTCGGAAATGACTCAGTTATAGAGTAATACAGCTAACTAATTTTATCACAATTGCCAACATACATAAACATTCCATACAAACACATACCATCACTGGAAAAAACAATACCTTCGCCTCCACCATTTTTACCGAGAATATTACCCCGCTACTTTATTTCTTTGTTACTAGAGCAACCAGTTGTCAGTGCTTTACAAAAACCGTTTGTTCGTATCGTTTTTTGCCTCCCCCTTTATCATATTCGCAAGAGCTCGGAAGGAAGGAAACACCCCAGTATGTATTTGTGTCTATTTTTTGTTGCGATCCGGCTCTGCGGAAGAACCACCACGTATGGGCGAAAGAGACATGAGATGATAACAAAAAAACGGAAATGTTATTGACATGCTACTTTCGGGATCTCTTCCTTTCATGTTTGTTTTTGCTCTTAGCGTTTTGTTTCGTGCCGACGTGTGCCGTGCCTTCCGAGAACACAAGGATATTCCACGTACATATATTTTTTTTTTCAGGAGAATAATGCGAAGAGATGTATTACGTGAGCGTTATGCTGAAGTATCTCCGTTTTGTTTCACAATCGAATGGGTTTGGAGTTATTCAGTCCGCTATAAAAGTTTGAGTGTTATTAGTAAGCCGTTTTAGGCGCACAGATAGGCGGACTATTTACGAAAAGTATGTATCAACATGTGCGATACGTAGTTCTATCATATAATTCTATTCCGTGAAAGGCAGCGGCAACTACAAAGGATAAGACGTCACGTATTCCAGAGAGAAGTGGAGAATTCTAATAAATTAATCGCGAAATATGTATGCTAAAATGGAAATTTCTAGAATCGGTACGTGCAGATGTAAAGGTTGCAGCCGGCGGAGTGATTCATTTATTGTTCAGTCGTTGACGCGATCCGGTAAGATAAACGAAATGTTACTTAATTAAAAAAAAAATTGAAGCACTGTGTCACAACTTGTGTTGCGTACGATTTTCAAGAATGCAAAACCGTGCAAGAGGCTGTAAAGATTCTCCACACAAACAGTTACGTTTGTGAATTACATGTTACAAAATCGCAGAAGAAGCCTTTAAGTGAACTAATTCAAAGATGTTACGAAAAATATTTTGGCATTAAAATTAGAAATTAAGCCAAAACCACATACAGGATGACGCATTAGTGTGTGGAAGCTCGATATATCTGACATTATAAAAGTTATCAAAAAATGTATTAAGAAATGATATCGATATTTTTAAGCTTCATGTGGTAGAAGGCGTGGCAAAAAGAACTACACTGAGAATGGTCAAGGAAGGAACGATTAGGCACAGGCATCAATCTCCTGACGGCGATCAAACCTGGGACATACCCCAGGATGACATGTCAAAACAAATTCAGCTTTGTGAAGGAATTCATCACAAAGCTTAGTAACAAGAGCGAGTGAGGTCATAATACCATCTTCAAATTGAATAGAAATGCCATCAAATGGAACATGGAACTGGAATAGGAATATATGGGCCTAGAACCAAGTATATCGAACGCTTGGGAAAATGCCCAAGTACCTTACAGGTGGAAATACACGCTATTGAAAGATGCATCCAGTTCAATATTAATAGTAATTATCGAAAGCAGGAGATTATCATCATTTTGCATATCTTTAATAATAATCTGTAATTAGACGTATTACACTAACTGAAGTTAATTAGCGCTAAGTAGTGATTGCATATATTGCATATTTAGGCATTTCTATGCATATTTCTACAAAAGTTGCATATATTGCATATTTAAGCTTTTTCTTATCCTTTCCATTAGTAAAAATTCCTAGTAATTCCTAATGTAGATCGACAACCGATAATTCTCAGAACGATAAATCTTTTACATTGGTTTCTCTAAAACTTTTTTCCAAGAACTGCACATGTTTAATTTCGCCTAGCGGAAGGGATGTGGTAAATACGTTTTATTATTATTAATTCCCAAATAAACTATTCATTCATTCAATATCTTTGAGCGAAACAGCATGTAATTGTGTTACGTTTTTAAATACTGTGCGTACATACAATGAGTATAGCGAACAAAATTTCTTTATGGATTAAGCCATATCCTGAACTGGTAAAGGATGGCGACAAAATATTTTGTCGAGCCTGTAAACTAGTAAGTTTAATTTTACTAAAAGCTCTACAATTGTTTTTAAATTCTTTAACTATTGATATAAAATGACAATTGCTGTTATAGGCGTCTTCTGAGAGAAAATACCGGATTGATCAACACGCTAAAACTCCATCATTTATTGGAAAATATGAAAAACTAAAGCGATCCGCATGTGTGCAGCAATCTATACGTCAATGTGTAGCATCAATTTCACGAAACTCAGAGCAAGAAGAATATAATACGGAACTGTGTAACGCATTAATTTCGTCTAACATACCGTTAGCAAGATAAACAATGTTAATTTGAAATCATTTCTGCAAAAATATTGTAAACATAATATACCTGATGAAAGTACCTTACGAAAAAATTATTTCATATTTTGTTACCAGCAACAAACAATTGCAGAAATTCAATTGGTAGGGAATAATTTTATTTATATTATGGTAGATGAAAGTACGGATAAGTGTGGCCGTTATATTGCCCATTTGTTAATAGTGTGAGCGCCGTGCGTCATTAGAGATTTTGACAGTGTTTCCAAGGAGTATTAAATTAAAAAAGTTGTTGATATGTCTGTTTTCAAAAAGTCAAGTTGTTGTTGTCATTTTTCCGATAAAAAAATAAAGATAATCGGCCTACAGATTTTCAGAAGTGGATTAGAAAGTGATCCACGAACACAAGTAAAATAGTTTGTTACAATACACAGAATACTGGTTGCTGGACCCGATATAGATACCCGTGGTTGTGAGGGTTTTTTGTATCGGACAACAATGTTTGTGTAGCTTGTCATTGGGAACATTTCCTGCGTTAACGTAGAAATGAGTCGAAGAGGTGAGAAGCTTTTGCAAAACGCAAGTGAGACAGAGGCTGAGGAGAAGAGTGACTTGGCTGTAGCAGAATCAGCAGCAGCGATGGACTTACAAAGAATTTGGAAGCAATTGGATGCCCTTACAAAACAGGTTGAGGAAAAAAACAATGAAATTGCTAATTTAAAGAAAGTTTGGCCGGCAAAACTGTAAGTACTTCTACATCTATTCCCTTCAGCGAAATCGGAGCTCAAATTCCTGTATTTACTGGCGAATCCGGTCAGATAGACATTGAAGACTGGGTAAAGTGTGTAGATGGTCTAAGTGAAATTTACAACGTACCCGACCGTGTAATCAAAATATTGGCGAGTAACAAACTAAGCGGTAACGCGAGGAAATTTTATGATTCTAGTGAATTAACAACTTGCTCATGGGATGAACTTAAACTTTCTTTGTTTAGTATGTTTGAAGTCAAAGAGGACATTGCAACTTTAGTGGACCGTGTACGCGCGCGAAGATGGTTAAGTACAGAGCGGTTTGAAGACTATTTTCATGAGAAATGTCGGTTAGCAAGAAAGGCAACCATGACGAAGCTGAAACGATATCGCATGTTATTCGCGGTATAGACAATTTTACATTACGAACGCAACTTGTAATGGCTAGGCATACTACATTAAAAGACTTATTCGCGACAATGAAACTTTTACAATCTGAGGTTGGTATACGTGCGCCGCGAAAGACTGAACATACAAACCGTAATGTGTTACCGAGTGCGGGAAATTCAAAGGATGCGCGAGATAGACAATTTTCGAAAACAACCACGACGCGACCAACTGATGTTAAAGACATTTTATGCTACAATTGTCGTAAACCGGGTCACATATCGCGTAAGTGCCCTGAATCTCGTACAAGGGACGAAGAAAACCAACGTCATTCAGTGAATACGATAACTAGTAAGAACTTAACTAAATATCACAAAATGTTGCTAGTTGGTACTGAAGCGATCATCGCATTGATCGATACTGGTTCAAATGCTAACTTAATAAAAGATAGCTGTGTCAAGAAGTTGAATTTGCCCTGCGTTCCGAAAGATTGTGTTTTAGTTGGACTTAATCGACATCAAATGCGCAGTTCATTAGAAGCTAAGTTTACTCCGTTAATAGACTATATTTCGTATGAACTTACAATGATTGTAGTGCCGGATAATGCGATTGACATTGACGTTATAATTGGACGACAGTTTCTAGATACGGTTATTTGGAATGTCACTGCTGACAGTATTATTTTTGAAAAAATACCTACGAATGTAGTAGTGCAAACTTCGTCTTCTGAATTTGATTCAGAACTACTACAAATTGCGGTCGATTCTAGTGCAGCGAGCGTTGCCATTAACAATGCCTTACCGGGTGAAGTAAAAGCTTATATTGAAAGGCTTGTTAACCTACTCAGTGAGCCAAAAGAGACGTCCAATCCGTTGCACGTGAAAACCAAGACTAAGTTGTCAATTGAGCTGGATACAATGAAGCCTATTGCTGCAAAGCCTAGACGTTTAGCATACCATAAAAAAGAAGTTGTTAATAGAATTGTTGGAGAATGGTTAGATGAAGGTGTCGTGCGACCGAGCAATTCCGAATACGCCAGTCCAGTAGTTCTAGTACAAAAAAAGAACAATGAATACCGTCTTTGTGTTGATTATAGAGAAATAAAATAAGCACACTATCAAAGATAATTTCCCATTGCCTGTGATTGAAGAGTTGATGGACAACTTGAGTAGTTCAAATTATTTCTCATTACTAGATTTGAAAAATGGGTATCATCATGTGGATGTGGATGAAGCTTCTATAAGATATACAGCATTTGTAACATCGTCTGGACAATATGAGTTTTTGAAAATGCCATTCGGATTAACTGGTGCGCCTTCAGCATTTGCAAGATTTGTGTCGAACATTTTTGAAGATTTGGTTCAAGATGAAAATTTAGAAATTTATATGGACGATTTATTGATTCATACGAAAACAATTGAAGATCACATCGTAATGTTGGAAAAAGTTCTGGCTAGGATCAGAGAATTCAATTTGAAATTAAGGTTAGATAAATGTGAATTTGGGATGAACGAGATAAACTATTTAGGATACCACATTAGCGCTGGAGAAGTTCGACCCGGAATGGTGAAAATGAAAACAATAGAAAATTTTCCTGAGCCTAAAACATGTCGCGAGATGCAACGATTTCTAGGTCTTACAGGATACTTCCGAAAATTTATTAAAGGGTACGCCCGGATTGCAAAACCATTATCTGATTTGTTACGAGATGGTAATCAGTTTGTATTTGGTGCAGAGCAGAAACGCGCTTTTGATGAATTGAAGTGGTACTTGCAAAATGAACCTGTATTGAAACTATACGATAGAAACAAGGAAACTGAACTGCACACCGATGCTTGTTCTAAGGGCCTCGGCGCATGTTTGCTTCAAAGGCATGCTGGAAAGTTACATCCTGTATATTACGCAAGCTGGAAGACTTCGGAAGTTGAAGAAAAGCTGCACAGTTTTGAGTTAGAAGCATTAGCTGTTATTAAAGCTCTCGATAAGTTTCGTGTTTATTTGCTGGGGAAAAGATTTAAAATTGTTACTGATTGCAATGCACTCAAACAAACATTGCAAAAGAAGGAAGTGAACCGGAAAATTTTAGGTTGGAGTTTGAAAATGCACGAATACGATTATGAAATGGAGCATAGGATAGGGGAAATGATGCAACATGTAGATGCACTAAGCAGGTCTTTCGAAGTGAATATCATCGAGGAAGGTATTGAAGATGAGATTTCGAGAATGCAGTTGAAAGATGAAGAACTGAAAGGCATTAAGGTGAAGATAGAAAATGGCGAGAAAGTTAATGATTATGTTTTGGTTAATGGAATCGTCATGAAAGAGCATCAAGGGGCAAGATTATTTGTGGTATCTAGAATAATGAAAAGAGAAGTTGTTGTAAAGACACATGAACAGATTTCTCATTTAGGAACTGACAAAACATTAGCCGAGATTAGGCGTAAATTCTACTTTAAGAATATGCGCAAGTATGTTAAAAAATGCATTAGTAACTGCATTAAGTGCCTGGAATACAACTATAAGGCAAATACGAGTAATACTCTATTACATTCCATAGATAAGGGAGATAGACCATGGGATACGTTACATGTGGACCATTTAGGCCCATTAGAAAGGACATCAAAAGGACATAAACACATATTCTGTGTTATTGATGGATTTTCCAAATTCTTATTTTTGGAACCGACCAAGACCACTAGTTCATCGGAATGTCTAAAAGCTTTAGAAAAACTGTTTAATATATTTGGGAATCCAAAGCGAATCATTTCAGATCGTGGGACTGCTTTTTCTAGTGAAGAATTTAAGAACTTCTGTGAAGAAAGACACATTAAATTGGTCCATATTGCCGTTCAAACGCCGAGATCAAATGGACAAATCGAGCGCTATAATAAAACTATTATGCCAGCGTTACTAAAGATGATAGAACAACCAAAACTTTGGAATTTTGCGCTGCCTAAGGTTCAATTAGCATTGAACGCAACAATTCAGAAGTCGACAAAATACAGTCCAGCTGAAATCATGTTTGGATTTAAATTGAATATCACCCCGTTCTCTAAATTAGAAGAGATACTCGAAGAGCAATTGAAACTCGAAGATTATAGGAAAGACCGAGAGAATATTCGGAACAGAGTTACTGAAAACATACGAAGAAATCAAGACATTGCCAAGATTAGATACGACAAGAAACGAAGATCTCATCACAAATATTCTCAGGGTGATTATATATCCATACGTAAAACCGGACCTAGTGACTGTAATCCGAAAATGGACAAGAAGTTTGTTGGTCCATATCAAATTGCTAAGGTGTTGGACAATGATCGTTATTTGGTTACCGATATTCCAGGTTTCCAGTTGAAACAGAAACTTTATAGAAGTGTTTTACCACCTGAAAGGATCAAGCCGTGGGTTCATTATACAGATTTGGAAGAAGACATGTCTGAAGAAGATGTCCAAACTGGTGATGATATTAGCGAGGTGGACGAGATAGAAAACGGACCTTGTGCTTGAAAACGGAAGCATTGAGACAATGCTCTGTCAGGAGAGGCCGAGCTGTGAGCGCCGTGCGTCATTAGAGATTTTGACAGTGTTTCCAAGGAGTATTAATTAAAAAAGTTGTTGATATGTCTGTTTTCAAAACGTCAAGTTGTTGTTGTCATTTTTCCGATAAAAAATAAAGATAATCGGCCTACAATAGGAATTCTTCATGAAGATATTGTAGGTAAACCATATCTAATTTATTGTAAAGAACTTCAAAAAAACAAATAATGTGACAATTGCCCAATTCGTTCAAGAAGGTTTATCAAATTTCTTTTTACCTGGAAGTATACCTTGTGAAAAAATTCTACTAATGTTGTCCGACGTTGCACTATACATGATAAAAGCCGCGCAAAATTTTTTATAGTAACATTATTCATACCATTTGTGGGTTCAATCGTGTAGCCGAAGACATTAGGAATCAATTCCCTTTGATTAGTGATTTAATTAGCAATGTCAAAAAAGTATTTTTAAAAGCTCCTTTACGAATCCAATTTTATAAGGAGCAACTTCCCGGTGTTAAGTTGCCTCCTGAACCGATTATTATTATATACATGGTTAGAGGCTGCGATTTTTTTCGCCGATAATTTTGAAGGAATGTAAAAAAAATGTAATTCTTGAAATCATTGCTGACTGCATTGCGCTAGAAAACTGTAAAAAGATAGTAACATCAACAGAATTGCTACAAAACCTTTTGTATATTAAGTCAAATTATAACTTTGTTTCAAGTTCTATTCGTAAACTAGAAACGCTAGGGATGTCGCTCTCGGAATCAGTCAAAATAGTAGACGAATTTGATATGCTATGTAAGAAGGTTAAGGGTACAATAGGTAATTCTATATACGATAAATTTAAAAAAAGTGATAATAAAATTGAAGAAATTTAAGAAAATTTTGGAAGGTGAAACAGTAAACTATTTCAACTTTAATTTTAGTTTAGAATGTATTGCAAAGTTAAAAAATTCATCAATTACATCTGTGGATGTTGAAAGAAGCTTTTCTATTTCGAAAAACATATGTATTCTGATAGAAGACAAAATTTTCTTTTACACAATTTTGAAAAACATTTAATTATGAATTGTTTTAGAAATATGTTGTGAAAAAATTTTGTGCAATAAAGTTAATGTTTAAATTTCTGCTCTTATTTTTTTTATGTAAATATTTTGCATATTGTCGCAATTTTTTTGCATATATGCCCCAGGTGTATGCATATTTTCTCAAAAATCTGTGCATATATATGCGCATATATTCCAGTTTTTCTTTGCATATAATCCGGTCTCTAGACATGACTGTTTTTGTCTCTAGATACTTCCTTTTGTTGACGTTGTTTTGTATGTTTCATAGTTTATATGTTTGCTGTATGTATGTATAGTTTGAAATAAAGAGCTATAATTATTGTTATTATTATTATAAATGTTTGTCTAAATTGAGGCAATCTCGCGCTGTTCCACTTCTCAGGCCCACTGGTTCATCAAACACCGAGCCCTCACAAATAAAAAAAAATACCGATTTGGACCGCGATCACCGCAATATTCAAATTAGCTCCGCATCGGTTCCAATCTCCGCGGAAAAATCCGTTGAAAATCACCCCTGTCGTTGCATTCGACCGATATGGTGGCGTTATGCCGATTGGTCGGCGAATGAGCGCATAGAAATACAACCCTCTATATACCGATCGCCTCGGGGATTTTCCCGAAAGCTAGATCCGTACTCGACGTATGTATATATGTATGTATTTGAAGTACATACGCTGGCGTCGCGTTGCACGGAATTCGAACTAATTTAATCTGATGGGTTTTTTGCGTTCCACGGTGATATTTTGCGATGCCTCGTCGCGCCGTGGGGGAATATCTGGATGATTATTCTGGCCAACGCTATCAGCGGGGATTGGATTGCACCCCGTATGCATTTCGGGTTGATAATTTGGTTTCCGTTATTAGAATCTGCTTTAATTTCTGCCGGGAATGAGAACGCTTTCAGCGAAGTTAAAGTGAAATTTTTACTACTTCATTTGTAAAAATATTTAGTATTGCAATTTTAAATACCGCATTGAGAGTCCTATGTTTTTGTAAATTGGGATTTGTATTTATTTGAGCCAAGGGAAAATTTAATTGATATGGCTGTGAAATTTATTTAGTGATAACTATATCCCCTGATATCTTTGACATCCTCAATTTTTTTTATATGGTCGTTGTCGTACGTATGGAGGGTGATAACTATACTGCGCTCTAAAAGAGATATTGTGTCGGCTGTTCTTAGGGGTCTAGTACGTTTCAGCGCAGCCGTTTCATCGCCGCCGTTTCAGCGCCGCCGATTCAGCGCCAGGACATTTCAGCGCCGGGACGTTTCACAGTGGGATATAGCCGGAAAAAAGTCTATTTTTCGAATATGCGCTATAACTGTTATTTTAGGTTCATTCTGAAGCAGAAGGATTAGAAATGATTATTTAGTACGGATAGTTACATAAATTAAAAGTGCTAGCGTTCAGTAGCACTTTGAAGTAGAATGATGGTATTTATCGAATTTTTACTTGAAATATGACTAAAAAGCAAGAATGCATATAAGCGAAACAAATTAAGTTTTGAAACAAATAGTACCAGAAATGTTAAGGTGGAGGTTTATGCTTATTATACAGTAACAATCATTAAGATCTAATGATATTACATAGGGTTATTATTTAATTTACGAAAAAGTGCAATATAATTGACACGAAAATATTCGTCTAGACTTTTCAATGTTAGCGCCAACGACCGCCAAGCTGATTTTTTCTTCTACGTGTTCTCCATAGCCCAAGGAACAAGAACGAACAAAATTTAGCTGCCACTTTTTGCCTCTAGCTGAAAAATAGCTAAAAATCTAGTAGCGCGCACAGTATTCAATATTAGCACAGCACTAAGAAGGATTTTCAATCAGGTTACCCTTACACAGTTTTGTAATTTTGACAAGCACAATTTATTTCTAATTTCATAAGTAATATTTTACCTATTATACTAAAGTATTATACGGGGTGATCCACAACAGATGTGTCAGTAACTATTATTAAAAAAATTATAAATATTGTTAATTTACTGATGGGTAAGTAAGTGTAATACTTAAAACTTAACACCTGCATAAATAAAATAATTGGAGAAAAAGTTTTACATTTTCCCAGAGCAGGTATCCGTACTGGCAGTGAGGTGATATTTATAATATGTAAACATTAATAAACACAATATATCAAATACGGGCTCTTTTTGTCAAAAGGTAAATTAAAATTAAATCCGAAAATAACAAAGTATATAAAATAATAATATATAAAACAGAACAAAAAAAAACTACCGGTAAGTAAAACATAGAACTAAAAATATAAGAAAATAACTTTTTTTCGAAATGTAAAAATTAAATAAACATAAATTTGTGTTTCATTATTATGATTGCTTCATATTTCATATAAAGGAAACGTATTTTTACCAATAGGAATAGATAATGACAGTGGGAAATTGATTTTACATTTTTGTATTGTAGATAGTTAAATTAATGCAAAGCTAGAGGGTAATCGCCTGAAATTAAAGTATATTTACTCAATTATTTAATGTCGATGGTCGCGTTTTGTACATCTTTGACGGTCTTATTCTCAAAACCGCAAACAAAGTAGCATACAGCGATATTTTTTGACGCTAGTTCGAAAAATATACCTAAATTCTTTTTATTTCAATTATACAATAGAGTCAGATATTTACAATATACTTATCCCGTAAAAATTATGTTCACGTCTTCTATTCTCTCTCTTAGTTAGCAGCACGGTTACTTTATTCTCTTGTTGAACTGAAAATTGTTGATGTTCATATCGAGGGTAGTTCATATTGCATCAGTCTTTGGCGGTATATCTTTCCAAGCTAATACTGGATACAATATCAATAAATTATGATGTATTGTGCAGTGAATTAATCAAGTGTAAATATCAAGTAAATGACTTAAAATATTTTTTTTAAGTGAAACGTATCCTGATATAGATGAAAACAAAATCCAGCATACTTTAAATAAAATAAAAAACAACTTTGTTTCCAAATTCAAACCAAAGTGGAACAATAACCACAGAACTAGAGAAAAAAAAATTTAATGACTACAATGAGTGGCTACAAGGTGTTTTTATCGTAAAACTCGACACGGAAAAGGAAGATACTACGGATGAAGCACCACCATCTCCGAAAAAAAGGTCTTTATCAACAGGCCTCCCAACAAAGAAATTCAGTGAATGTTGTGATCGCACTAAACGGTATAAGATTCAACAACTGCGTGAAACTTTTCCTGAGCAACAACTTCAAGCTGCTGCTAATCGAATTGATACTCTAGCTCTTATGATACCTGCAGATTTATTCAAACATCAATATTAGGTAATAAGAAATGCACTCAAGAACAGTGGTCACGACGTTCTTCCTTCTTATTACTTAATTAATGAAGAAAAGAAAAAATGCTATCCTGCCAATATAACTATTAAAGAAAGTTACGTAAAAATTGAGTTACAAAGTCTTCGACAACATGATGAAATACTAACCGATTTTAAATGTAAAAATTCCTTAAACTTCTATTTTCTCTATCGATAATTACCCTCTAATATGCTAATTCAAGTGTTATTTCTCATGTCATAAATAGTTAATTATATATATAATCAGTGTACGCAATTTCACTTTGGAACGGAGTGTGGTTCAAAAGTTATTTAATTTTTTCCGCAAAACCACCTAAATTGACCACTGTGCGTTTCAGCGCCGGGACATTTCAGCGCCGTGTTATTGAATGGTTAATCTATGGATATCTTGATGATATGTATTGGTTGCAAACTACATATGTAACACTTTTCGAATTTATTGTGATTAATACCATCCTTTTTTCTGCCTATAAACATAGTGTGAATGATTTTTTTAATGATTTTTTTTTCTTTTTTTTTTTCTTCGAAATATCATTTTTTTTTGACATTGGATAGAGGACAGGCTTGATTTTCTAAATGATGTTTTTTTTTCTTTTTTTCGGCACGTTGAAAGACAGGATGGATTTACATACAGGCGCTTTTTTGTCCATAAAAAGATTTTCTTTGAAATTCGTTGGTTGAATTTTTTTTATGACGTGAATATGTACCAACACAAATTAATAAGAGCTTGTTGCTAACACCATGCGGTACTTTTGCAAAGAAGTGGTGGTATGCTTTTAGGAAGAATATTATCTCTAAATCGCATCGAAATAATAGTAATAAGTAAAAAAAAGTTAAACATATGATGCAGAGATTTTTTTGAACATCGGAGGAGAGGACACATTAAAAATGTCATCATATTTTTTTTTAGTGTTGGTAGGGGTGAGGGGGGGGGAGGGGAGTGACTGGTTTAAATGATAACTTTCTTTTTTGCGAAACATCGGGAGGATCAATTATTTTTTTTTGCTTTTTGTTTAAACATTCGTAGAGGATATATTAAAAATGTTTCAAATCATATTTTTTTTTAACATTGGGCGGGGTGAGAAGGGGAAGGAATTAGTTTTTTAAATATTTTTTTCTTCTTTTTGAAACATCGGGAGAAAGAATGCATTATAAATGTTTCAAATATTTTTTTTTAATATTGGAAGAGGTCGAGGAGTAGCTTTTTAATGATGATGTTTATGATTTGAAACATTTTTAACGCGTCCTCTCTCTTCCGATGTTTCGAAAAAAAAGAAGAAAAACATTTAAAAAACTAATACTTACCCTTCCCCCTCCACCTTTCTAATATTAGGAAAATGGATTTAAAAGAGAAAAAAAATCATCAAAAAAGCATTCTACCTCCTCCCTTTTCCCCTTCCAAAAAAAAAAATATGATTTGGAACATTTCTAATCCATCCTGTCTTTCAATGTGTCGAAAAAAAGAAAAAAAAATATCATTTAGAAAATCATTACCCTCCCCTGTCACCCGATCCAATGTTAAAAAAAATGATATTTGGAAAAAAAAAGAAAAAAACATTGAAAAAATCATTCCCTCTCTCATCTTACCCCTTCCAATGTTAAAAAAAAATTCAAACATTTAAAAAACTGTGTATCATACGTTCAAATCAAATTCAATTGGTACTGCATGTGGCGTCAAAACGTTCCGGCATCGAAACGACCGCATCGAAACCTTCCACGCAACCAAATACACGTGGTACAAAAATTCTTCATAAGAATGAACGATTTGGTTAAGATCATTAAGTTATGAATCATTAAGTTATCTATAGTTTAACCATTCAATAATGCGGCGCTGAATCGGCCGGCGCTGAAATGTCCCGGCGCTGAATCGGCCGGCGCTGAAATGTCCTGGCGCTGAATCGGCGGCGCTGAAACGGCAGCGATGAAACGGCGGCGCTGAAACGTCCCATTCCGTGTTCTTGGTGCTTTTGAGCTGGCTTTCTAACTGTATTGCTTTTAGAAAGTGTAGGATAAGAGAAAGCCTCAGGTTAGGTAAATCTTCCTCTTAGATTTCTCATGTTCCTAGGTGCAACGCCCTTAAGTAGCATAATGTTACGCAATTTGAGAGGAATGAATGCGTGTTTCATCTGTTTCATCATTCCTGTTTCCCTTCACCACACTGGAAGTATTGGCTATTATAGGGCGACTGAAAAACAAGAATTCTACAGGACAAGATGGTATTGTAAGCTCTGCAATAAAGGAAGTGAAAGAATACATTGTTGACATTTTAACATATTTAATAAATCTTTCTTTTTCTAGTGGAGTATTTCCTGCTGTGTTGAATACTTGTGTTATTGTGCCAATATATAAAAAAGGTGACAAATGTATGTCAAACTATAGCGTTAACTTCTGTGATTTCTGGAATATTGTATGTTGGATCGCCTAAACTGTTTTATAAAGAAATACGACATCATTTCACACAGCCAACACGGTTTCACGAAAGGAAAATCGACGTCTACAGCACTAATTGATTTTTATAATAAGATATTGCAACAGATTGAAAAAAAGAGCTGCACCTTTTGGGATCCTTTGTGACTTGCAGAAACCTTTTGACTGTGTCCATCATAATAAGTTACTGTTTAAACTATATGCCTTTGGTATTAGAGGAAACGTTTTTGAATGGTTTATTTCATATTTGCAGTTTGTTAAGATATCATTTTTAAACCAAAATCGTAACTTGCTATCGACAACATCTCATTGCCTACCTGTGGGGTACCGCAGGGGTCCGTATTTGGACCAGTATTATTCAATATGTATATAAACAATATTGCCTTGTTCTTATCTGACACATATCTTGTTATGTATGCGGTTCTTACCTCCCTATTTGTTACAGCGCAGTCTGGTGATACAACATAGCTGGCAAATAATCTGTTGGAAAGCCTTTACATGTGGTTTGCAGAAAATGATTTAGCTATGAGTCTTGAAAAAACCAAATTTATGATTTTCCATACTCGGCAGAGATACATCGAAAGACAATCTTTGGAGCTGAACGATTATTCTCTGCCACAGAGTGAATTCACTAGATTTTTAGGTGTTATACTTCACCAGAAAAGAAAATTTCTGCAAAAACTTTTCTATTTCGAAGTCTAAAACCTTGTGTATCTATCAGTACTTTGATGACTCTGTATTATACGGAAATTCAGTCAAGAATTCAGTATGCCATTGTTCTGTGGGCGCACACCCTCACTCCGAGGTGGTCTTTTTGGCGTAGAAAGCAATTGTTAGAGCTATTGCAGGCGCAAAAATTCCGATTATGCCGACCGATTTTTTCTCTTTATCAAATATTACCTGTATCATGTTTGTATACCTTAGAAATATGTTTTTATATTATATGGAGTATATTAAAACTGAATTTTTACAGATCCTTTTTTATTTGAGCAGTTTCTAATGGTCTTCTTGTGTAAGTAAAGAATATAAGTGTTCTTGGCTATTTTTATATATTTTTTTGAAGGTAAAAATGATAAAAAAATTATACCTAATTTTGTTATGTGCAGTTCTACATGCTCTTTTTATTATTACCGAAGGAATTGTTAATAACTATCAACAAGCAAGTTATATGGATGTCTCACATTCGGCCTTAAGAAAAAGAAAATAAAAACTAGTGTCTCACTTTTACCCATCGTTTGGGGAAAATATGAGAGACTAGTTTTTATTTTCTTCCTCATAGTTATATTTAAGTAAGTGGGCTAAAGACTTGTCAACCTTGTTTGGGAATTAATTCTTTGAACTATTTAATAACTTTATTTTGTCAGTTTAATTATAAAAACTTTCAAAAATGTTCATAACTACCCCACAAGACTCTAATGATTTGAAGAAATGAACTTACGGCTTCATTATTTCATTATAAAAAATTGTTCAAGGTGAATTTTATAAAAAATTCTTAATATCGATGTATAAAATGTGTATTAAAAAATATGTTTTTTTTAATAAAGGGGTAATTTGTTCCAAAATGTACAAGATTTTTTCTTATAGGTTAGACATAAATGTCAACTGGTAATTTATATTAAAAAAGCCTAGAAAATATGAAAAATCTTATACATCTTGGAAGAAAGTTGTTAACTACCTTTACTTAAAAAAAATACTGCAAACTTCTCCTAAACCCCTCACCACAAACTGCACTAAACTGGACGTACGTTTCAATAGCAAAGCTATCATCATCAGCAGAAACACTGAACTAAATAACTACACTAAAACTACCCTAATTTATACCTAAAAAAGGTCAAGGTACATTAAATCACGGTCATGGCTGACTGCCGTCATGCTTACTAGTCACTAATCCTAACTCCGTCTAATCTACTACTTATGCTTAATAAACCGTAAAGACAAGATTTAAGGGTCCCTAAATCTGAATTCATTAAAATATGTTTGTTTTTATATATTTCCATACCCTCATAACAATTTAATTGTACATAGTTGTTTACGTTTCTAACTAATTTTATATTGTCAACCTTATGGTTTTCTTCAAGCATATGTAGGGCTACACTAGATTTGTCAAACCTTCTAAATTTAAGATGAGCCAAATGCTCCTTGTAACGTGTTTTAATTGATCTTTTAGTTTGCCAATATATACATGATCACAATCTTTACAAGATATTTTATAAATACCTGATTTGTCCAAATGATCTACTTGATCTTTAGGGTTGCCTAAAATTTTTTAAGACTGTTATTTGAAGTAGTAACTATGTCCAAATTGAATTTAGAGAAAATTTTTGTGAGACCTTCGTGTAACTTGGATAAAATGGTAATTTTGACATATTCTTATTTTTCTTGTCACTAATTTCTAAAGTACTCACATTTTTAATTTTTATTTTGTTTTTGTGTTTTCTGATGGTATTATATACAACGTACAAACTGAAGGAGCAGCAATGGGTAACAGTTTATCTCCCTTCATAGCTAACCTCTTTATGGGAAAATTTTGAAACCGATCTTCAGAAATACTTTGGCATATTTCCACGGGTTTGGGTCAGATACGTCCGATGACATTTTTTGTGTTTTTGATACTAGTAAGTGCTCAATTAGAGATTTTCTTGAAAGATAAATTCAAATTTCCTTCCATAAGTTTACCCATGAAGAGGAAACTAACAATAAGGATTGCTTTTCTCGACATGTTAGTAATAAGAAATAAAAATAAATTAGAAATAGACATATATAGAAAGCCCACTACTAATAACAGATTTATTTCAGAAGATTCAAACCATTCATGGAAAAACAAACTAGCAGCTATTAATTTTTGGTACATCGCTTACTTAATTTTCCTCTGTCTACAGAACGATATAATAAAGAAATTAAAGAAATTATTAATATCGCTGCATTTTAATGGATTCTCAGAAGACGTTGTATATAATACCATCAGAAAACACAAAACAAAATAAAAATTAAAAATGTGAGTACTTTAGAAATTAGTGACAAGAAAAATAAGAATATGTCAAATTACCATTTTATCCAAGTTACACGAAAGGTCTACAAAAATTTTCTCTTAAATTCAATCTGGACATAGTTACTACTTCAAATAACAGTCTTAAAAATATTTTAGGCAACCTAAAGATCAAGTAGATAATTTGGACAATCAGGTTTTATAAAATATCTTGTAAAGATTGTGATCATGTATATATTGGGCAAACTAAAAAATCAATTAAAACACGTTACAAGGAGCATTTGGCTCATCTTAAATTTAGAAGGTTTGACAAATCTAGTGTAGCCCTACATATGCTTGAAGAAAACCATAAGGTTGACAATATAAAATTAGTTAGAAACGTAAACAACTATGTACAATTAAATTGTTATGAGGGTATGGAAATATATAAAAACAAACATATTTTAATGAATTCAGATTTAGGACCCTTAAATTCTTGTCTTTACGGTTTATTAAGCATAAGTAGTAGATTAGACGGAGTTAGGATTAGTGACTAGTTAAGCATGACGGCAGTCAGCCATGACCGTGATTAATGTACCTTGACCTTTTTTTAGGTATAAATTAGGGTAGTTTTAGTGTAGTTATTTAGTTCAGTGTTTCTGCTGATGATGATAGCTTTGCTATTGAAACGTACGTCCAGTTTAGTGCAGTTTGTGGTGAGGGGTTTAGGAGAAGTTTGCAGTATTTCCAGTACCACAGTTTGGAGTATTTTTGTCATTAAAAAAAATAGTTATTTTTTCTCAATGTTTCATTTCTGTTGCTTTTCATGACAACATAAATTGAATTACATTTTTTGGAATTTCTGCATAAAATGTGGATTAGATGTTTTGACTTTAAATCTTTAAGAATTATGATGCTTCGATTTAATAGTAATATTAAACAAGATGAAAACGTTTTATACGTGAGGCGGTTTGTGAAAAATTATTTTGTATAAAATATGTAGATATAACCATGCATATTGTTTTTTATGTACAATTTTCATAAAATTATTCACGATATGAATACAATAAAGTATTAAATGATACCTTCTTCGTTAGTTCAATGGTTTGCAATGTATTGTAAGAACGAACAAATAACATACGTTGTGTGTGCGGCAGAGATTAAATTATCGATGTCCACCGTGGTCGCTGACTGAGTGAGAGTTTGGCGTGTGGCCCCTAGAGGGTGTGCATCTAAACTTTGATCTTTTAAGGGGGAATCGTGAATAATGCTTGAGATACGATACTGATTTTTACAAAGTAAATTTGCTCTTGGAGGAATGCTAAAGACGCCTACCACGGTAGGCAGAAAGTTACATTTCTATTCCCTTTTTTTGCTTGCATGGTGATTCCTCCATAATGGACTACGAGCCCCTACCATGGTGGCATTCTTACGGTTAATAGTTTAGGCATTTTCTTTTGATGTTTCTTGGTAATAACGAATGCTTAATATTAATTTTTTAATATGACTTTTACTACAATCTAATTAAATAAATCTGCGACGCTTACTCAACAGTGAATTAAGTGAATGAAATGCGATTATTGTATCAATGAATTAAGTTCATTATTTTAATTAGAAGCTTACTCTATAACAATAACTAAAATTTATTAGGATTATGAATAACATACTGCTGCGGCAACCCACATACCGCTAGTGTATTTTGTGTTACATATTTGTTTTGCTAAAAACTGCTGTATCATTGTTTCGAGAAATTTCCACAATTAATTTAGTTTGTATTAATTTAATTAAAGATTTAATTGTCTCATATATTTAATTTAAGTGTTCAGTCTTTTTAAATTAATTTCAGTCAATTTAGCTGTCATTTTTCTGCTCATGTATGTTTATTTTGTTTGTCTTTTGTCCGTTGGCGTACTGGTTGTACGTCTGCGAAGTTATCTTTTGAAAAACGACTGGTGAATTGTATGAGCCAGTTCCTTGGTAGACGTTAGCGCGTGAGTACATGTATTTTTAAATTCATTGATGCCATTTTGTTAATACTTTTGATGTAGAGATTTGATTCGCATAAATTGAAAATTCTTGTCCATCAAGGAATTCGCTTCATAATAATTGTTATTGTATGGATGTGTACACATCATAGATATAAGTTCAGTTATTATTTTTGGTCGGGAAGATATATTTGCAGTTTTAGTTTTTTTTTCAATTTAATTTAAAGATTTAATTAATCCGTATTCATTTTGCAATTTCATTATTACAATCAGCACACAGCAATACGTTAAGTCAACCACTTGCGATTAACAAATCAACAAGTCATATTCGTGGTATTGATACCCTTCTTCATTCTCTACTGGAGTTCATACATAAAATTGATAACACGCGCTCATTTAATAAAGTTGTTAAAACAAAACTGGTGTTTTCATTCATTCATTCATTAAGTTAGGGTGATGCTCATTGTACCATCCCTATTAATTCTCTTATTTCCACTCGAGCAGCTTGGTGTTCTCTATAAAGCCCCAGTATCTTCTCCAGTGGGAACTTGAAAACCTTCGAGGGCTTCAATAGATCTCTCCCGAAATATTTCTGCCTGAGTACCTTCAATTGCTCACATGTGCAGATTACATGTAAACTCATTTCCTCCTGTAGTTCGCATCTTCTGCACCACGGTTCGCTTACTCGACCTGTGTTGTATAGATGCGTTTTCAGGGGACAGTGTCCAGTTATCAGCCCAGTAATGGTTTTAGCTTCTTTCTTGCGGCGTCTGAGTAGATTATCAGAGAATTTAGCATCCCCATTTCCTATTAGCACTTTGGTATGGAGTTGACCTTCAGTCGACCTCCATTAACTGGTGTTTGTTACTACAATAACATATTTCATTGAGCCAATCAAACTACCATTCCGTTTTCAATGATTTTGGTTTCATTAATACAATGAATGGTTTATTACTCAATAAGTTCCGTTGTTATTTAATAAAATCTATTTGATGAACCAATTTTAAGGCATTATTTCATGTGAATAATGATTTCTTTCCTTGTTTCAGGATCCATTTTTGATTCAGTCTAAGTCATATGTGTAATGCGTCTACTTTTTCTTCAAAAAATTATTATCATAATTTCTGAATATGTAATCTCATCAGTCATTTCTTCCCGCTTCTTATTAATTTTGAGACTTTAGAAAACAATCTAGAACCTATCCAAGCAATAATGGGCATCTGGTTTAAATTTTCTTGTTTTATATCAAACCTATGCAATATTTTTGTCGATTTGTTCGGCACACTTTTTTCCTTAGAAGTTCTATTCTCTCCAGATATCCACATCGCATTCTACTTAATGCGCTCCCCATATTTGTTTGTTTCTTTTATTTCGTTCTCATTCCTTTCATAACGATTTTCTGCATTCGTTTGATGTCCAAAATCCCAAACAATCTTTAGTAGGTATTTCGCTAGGGCATTGCACGGATATCCGCTCCCGTTCCGTAAACCGCTTTTATACACACAGAAAACACTTACGGACGAACGACAAACAATATCGCAACAATACGATAGAGCCGACAAAAGAAGCGAGGCAAGTAGTACGGCGCGACCCGAATGCACACACAAAGCAGAGAGTAAACGGGATAGTAAGAGGGTGGCGCGCTAAAATACCATTGCTCCTTATTCCTTTTAGTATTCTACTAGTGGACGGTTGTCTCGTTCATTGCAGCGTGTAAATCGGGTCAAGTAAATAAACATTTAAGGGTGGCAACCGGACGATAATCTCACCAACTCACCCTCGATGAACGCTAACGCCTGACCGCACACATTCTTCGACGGTAAATCCACGTCGGCGTCGATTTAACCCGCTTTAAATACCGAGGGATTCATTCTTTCAATATATACCCCGTCAATTCGAGCGGAAAGACATCGTGTCATGACCTATCGTGATGCACGTGAGGTAATCGTGAACGCGTTAGCGCGTGTTAAGCGGAGAACACACATACACAGTAAAAAAAGTAATGTTAATACAACTCCAACTTTTAGTTCCCACAGGTCCACTCCTATACTTTATAAAATTTACACTGCGTCTATAGTTAAATATAACAGTAATGTATTTGCTATACTTATTAAATAAATTAGTAAAATTTACTTTTAAAATTCTAGTTCACAACCAAAACGTTGTAAAATTTAAAATTTGTATTAGTATACCTTACCAGCTTTTTTTGTAAAATTATGAAACTTGTTTTGTTAATTTAAAATTATTTCCGAATAAATATAATAAATTATTGTAAAATTAACACATTTTCTTTATTAATATCACATTACATTATTGTAAAGTTAATGAATGTTATTTATTCATTTCATAATAAATTGCTGTGAAATTAATTAAATTTCTTTATTAATTTGATAATAAATTATAGTAAAATTAAGTAATGTTCATTATTAATTTAACATTAATGAGAAATTGACAAATCAATTTTTATAAAACTAAGGCCCGGTTTTGGCTCTCTTGCGACTAGGTGGGGTAGGTAGATGAAAAAAACTGGAGCAGACCCACTCACTTGATGGTCTTACACTGATTACAGTTTCAGTACTGCAAGTCTCTGGATGACTGTATGTCTGTGAAAATGTTGATAATGGGCTATCATTTGCAGGAGCATTTTTATGTCGAAATAATGCTCTAAAACAATGAATATTAATATAATGTTTTATAAAAACGACTCATTACGAACCATTCTTCTTTACGACGGCTATTATTAACCCTTTCCTGGAGATATTTAAAAATGTAGGTAAAAAATCAGTAGTTATTGTCGCCCCTTCCGAATCCTGCAGCTCAAAATCCTTCCCTACCAACTCAGGAAAGATTTGACAGGCTATAAACTACAATTTTGTCATATCATTGCATCTAATTTAAATACTATTTAATCATTAATTTTACTTTTACTATTTTTTACTGATTTTCCGCATATGTATTGACTAATTCATTATACAGGGAAACCTCTCTACGACGCACAGTCACGGGTCTGACGGAATTAATATAAATTACTAATTAATTCTACACTACAATCGATAAATATGACAATCAGAACTGCTTTACTATTCTCATTAGTTTTCACCCTATTTACCAACAATATATGTAATTCATACAATATTTTGTACTGACCATTAAAACTGATCCTCAACACTAAAGAAAAAAATGAAATCACACAATAAACTAAATAGTTGAATCAGGCTCAATCACGTTGAATTAGAGATACGCCGAACACATTTAAGGTATAAGGGCTATAATTTGCAGGAGCATTTTTAAGTCGAAATAATGCTCTAAAACAATTAATATTAATATAATGTTTTATAAAAACGACTCATTACGAACCATTCTTCTTTACGACGGCTATTATTAACCCTTTCCTGGAGATATTTAAAAATGTAGGTAAAAAATCAGTAGTTATTGTCGCCCCTTTCGAATCCTGCAGCTCAAAATCCTTCCCTACCAACTCAGCAAAGATCTGACAGGCTATAAACTACCATTTTGTCATATCATTGCATCTAATTTAAATACTATTTAATCATTAACCCTCCAGTACCCGTTTGAAATTTTGTGACCAAGTACCCGTTTCGGTCTTTGGGACCGAATTAAAACTATTATTCTTCCTGTTGATAATTTTTAGTAAAATAAAGGATATTGACATAACTTAACTTAGTTAGCTGTATTTATTTAAAGAATAACACGCATATAAATTTACAACAACAAATTTAATTAGATGTAAATGTTAACAGACTCTGCAAAACATTATATGCAACCATCGCTGGTGATCTGATAAACTCAACATATGTAGCTCATGAAACAAGAAATGTAATATATTATTGATATTATTTGAAGTTGTGGTAACACGAATCGCATACAACGATAATGTGTCCAAACACATACATTTTTTACATTTGCGACAGAAGTAACGAGTTTTTTCGGTTTTCTTACTATCGCAGTAGCAACATCTTCCCTTTTCGGGCATTGGTTCTGTATTTTCAGGATTTACTGCGTCTTCTATGTCACATATTTCACGAATGCGAAGTTTCATTGGCCGAGGAAGTCTGTAAAGTTGAACGCTGAAGTAAATGGGGACGTACCATTTCCATTGCAAGTTGTTTGAGAAATTGTCTGCGTAGCATTGAACTGTTAGAATATTTGACATATATACACGTAGGAATTATTGCCGCAACGTTTAGACTGGAATAAAAGACCACTATTGGCCATCTTTGAGTACTTCGGGCACAATTATATGTAGAGCACAGCTGGTCAACCATGTCAACTCCGCCTTTCGTATGATTGTACATTACTATTATTTCCGGTTTATCTGTTTCCGGGTCCATAGTATCATCGTGATGCATGCTAGATACTAATATGACATTCTTGTTTCTTTTAGGTATGTATGATACTAATGTACAGTCTTTGGTAAAACCAAACATACTTGTCTTAGCCGGACGTTTTACTGGATTCGAAAACTCTTTCGGTAGTTCGACTTCATTCTTTCTTACCATGCCGACAGTTGTAAGTTTTTTATCTAATAGTTTGCTTACTAAACTCATACTGGTAAACCAGTTATCTAACGTTAAGTTACGACCTGTATTATATATAGGTTCGCAAAGCCTCATTACGATGTCAGCCGGAGCATTGCTTGTTTGAAATGGCCCATTTGGTTGTTTTCCTACATATACTTCGAGGTTAGCAGTATAGTACGTTTTTGCATCCGATAAAGCAAAAATCTTGATTCCATACTTATTCGGCTTTGATGGTATGTATTGTCGAAAGCCGCAACGACCGCGAAATGCCTCCAGCTTCTCATCTACCGTAACAAATTCGGACAAACTGTAGCCAATTTTGCAGTTGTCGACAAATTTGTTGAAAAATTCTCTAATCGGGGATAATTTATCTAGTTCTTTCCTCTGGGCGCGAGTGTTTTTATCACCGAACCGTAACGCACTAAGAAGAAAGCGAAATCAATTCAGTGACATCGTCAGACGGAATATTTCGACACTCGACCCATCAGTGGCCCATAGCTCGGTAGTATTCAGGTAGTTAGCTTTCAAAATGCCAGCGTAGTACAATAACCCTAATAGAGCTACAATTTCTAGTTTGTCAGTGGACCTAGCGTCGCTTGAACGCGAATAATTTTTGGCTATTGACGCTATAAACTTGTCCGTATTTTCTACGATCAGATCTAGCATTTCATCATTGATAAAATATCTCCATATATCTAGCGGTTCTTTTAGTGATTGTGTAGGTAATTTAGATATAGGTAACCGAGTCACTTTATTTTCTGATCTTACCCTGACATTTTTTCTTGGAATCAGTTTTGACCATTTACTAATGCCATCCTTACCGTAAAAAAGTCTCCAGTCATTTCTTCTTCAATGTCATCGTCTTCATGATCAGAAATTTCTTGTTCACTCTCTGAATCAGTTTGCCTCTCTTCTAAATTATCTTCTTCCGAATCCGAAAACAGTCGTCGAATTCTGGTTCATTATCATTGTCTAATTCGTTTAGAACTTCTTGCATTGTTTTTCAAGACGTGCTGTTCTCTTTCATAATCACCCATGACTAAAATCAACAACAAATCAAGTCTACTGAATGTTATTTGTATATTACACTACTACATTGCAACGCAGAAGAGCGTATTTACCTTCAAAACGTATTTCTCCTAAGTTGATTTTAGATAACGTAAATGCCCGTTTCGGTCTCACGGACCGAAAATGTGTCTATAATATAAACAACTTCACAAATCTAGTTCAGGTGGCATACTGAAGCCAAATACGTCAATTTGAGAAGGTACATAAGAAGCGAAAGATGGTGTGAATTAGCTTGCTTAGAAAAAGTATATTTAAAACTCGGTCGGTCTCATAGACCGGGAACGGGTACTGGAGGGTTAATTTTACTTTTACTATTTTATTACTGATTTTCCGCATATGTATTGACTAATTCATTATACAGGGAAACCTCTCTACGACGCACAGTCACGGGTCTGACGGATTAATATAAATTACTAATTAATTCTACACTACAATCGATAAATATGACAATCAGAACTGCTTTACTATTCTCATTAGTTTTCACCCTATTTACCAACAATATATGTAATTCATACACTATTTTGTACTTACCATTAAAACTGATCCTCAACACTAAAGAAAAAAATGAAATCACACAATAAACTAAATAGTTGAATCAGGCTCAATCACGTTGAATTAGAGATACGCCGAACACATTTAAGATATAATGGCGTTGTTGGTGCATTGGTGGTGGCATCAGCTTGAAAATGCGTGCACATGACAGATGACGTAATTGAAACATACATACCTATCGATAACAATAGTAATAAATAGTATAAAATGGTATAAATATGAATTGTTATGAAATTTATAATAATCGACAGTTTTCTATTAACAACTTTTCTATATCCTAAGTACAATAATAAATTAGACTCCGTTTGATTAACTTATAATGTATTATATGAACCTATGATACTATGATATTTTTAGAATTTAGCTCCTTGTTTTGTTCATGCTGTCCAAGTTGTATTACTGCACTTTGCGTGTATTCAACTTAAAGTGATTTTTTGTGATGCCTTGATGCTAATGCGTATGATTAAATATTAAACTATTAATTCTGTTCTAAGAAATAATTATAATAAATACAAATTGTAAATTCGAATATACTTTTCTTTGTAATTTACCTAGAACTGAAGTTACCAATGCATTTAAATTTGTTAATGTAATAACCGCGTTTGTAATCGGAAGATATATATTTTAGTTAAAGTTAAATTAGTTAATTAAACAACATAAATTGTTACATTAACTAGATTATGAGTAAAATACAACTTTAGATGTTTAACAAAAAACCGGTTTGCTAATATTGCCAAAAGAATGTGTTAATATTAACTGTAAATAAGTTATTATAAGTATTTTGTTAAATTGTAGTTAAATTAGCAAAACATTTTTTACTGTGTACGCGACCGCAACCACGATTACGATAACGATTGCGTTGGCGATCTGATGAGTTATACTTAAAGAAATAATACCGCATATACTCGTCGCGACCTGCTTGCGATATAATCAACTTGTGCAGCGTTCGTTCACGTTCAAACGCAACACATTGCATTTATCGCAAATCGCGTGCACAATATTTTATTTGAAATATCTGATTTTACAGAAATATTAATTGAAAATGTCAAGAAGCACAAAATATTATATGATTTCTCACATTCTGAGTACAAGACTGTACGTATAAAAAATAAAGTATGGGGTGAAATTGCGAAGGACATGGGATTAAAACAAACTGGTAAGTATAAGAAAATGTTTATTTTATGGAATAAATAGTAACAAACCCAGAAAATATATAATATTACTATTTATTCCATAATACCACCAATCCAAAACTTCCAATAACTATGTTTATTTTATGTTTACAACTTACTGAAATAGGTGACAAATTTTTCTCGTATATTAAGGGCCAAGTTTACGGCTCTCCTTCCATCAACCGCTAGGTTATTAAATGCTCAACTGATTTATCATTATTTTCTTGTAAATTAACATAATGTTGATCAGCAATAAAATTTTTACCCGTAAAAGATTATGTAGTACGCAAGCTGCTTTTGCAAGTTTTTTAGCGGTTTCAACGTTCACATCTAATGGTCTGAAAAATAATCTCCATTTGTGTGCCAGTATTCCGAATGCGTTTTTCACGACACGACGTGCTCTACATAAATGATAATTACAATTTTCTTTGCTTTGGTCATGTTTTGACTGCCCGTAGGGAAGTGGTCGCATTAATTAAATATTTGGCGTAAAGGTTTCATCGCCTATCAAAACACGGGGGCCTTCAGTGTATTCGCTTGAGCGAAGCAGACCCTTATGCTTGGAGGAAGATTAAAGATGCCATTTGCAAGTCTTCTACCCATAGCTGAGGCAATCAGAAGGTACCACCGTCACTATTTTTACCATATCCTCCTACATCTATACAAGTAAATTTAAATTCAGGGTCAACAATCGCCATTAGAACAATTGAATTTTTTTTTGAAGTATGAAAAGTAGTTTGATCCGCTTTTATTAGGGCATCTGATAGTCTCATGTTTGCCGTCTATACTTCCCAAACAATTAGGAATTTGCCATAAGGTTTTGTAGCACGAAATTGATTTTTCCTATAATTCCATTGTGGGTTCTGGCATATAATGTGGTTGCAATATATTCCATATTGCTGTGCAAACTTCTTCAAAAATTATGGCAACTGTTGAAAATCCTAACCGATAGCTGTGGCCAATTGTTTTGTATGAATCGCCGGTAGTTAAAAATCTAGAAAAAAAAAACCTTAGAAACACAATTTTCTAACCACTCTAAACAATAACGCCATTTTAAATATGACTTAAGAAATGTTTTGCAAACGGGGCGTTTTAATTGTTGAGCTTTTACTTGCAGGTGACGATCTACAGAAACGCTGGAGAAAATTGAGAGATTGTTACTCAAAGTATCTACGCTCTGAAAAAACACGAAGTAGAAGAGCAGCTAAATCTATGTGTCGTTATAAGTCCTGGTCTCTCCATATGGAAACTTTTAGATCTTTTTTACAATTTGCTCCAACGGATTCCAATGTAGGTGAATAATTAATATTTCATCAAAACTTTCAAAGTTGATTCTAAAATACGTGTAGAATCTATTTTCATGATTACGAAGTTCGGGATATAATTTATGAAATTCGCCTTCTTCCTTACGTTTTTTTTTTTTAATCTCATGTACCCAAACATTCCTTTTTTTCCTATAATGTAAGTGATTAGTGATTATTAGTAACAAACTATAAGTACAAATATTATAGACGCTTTTTCAAAAATAAATTAGTGATAAAAAAAATAATGAAAACTTTACGTACCTACTTTCGCTTTTTACTATTACAATTGCTATCATTCGCTAATATTGCAAGGAGCAATGTCTATTCGTTTACCAAACTACACATTTCTCAGATACTGTATGAGCACAATTGTGAATTGCGCCCAAAAATGATATCGCAAACGCGTATATGTGTTTGCTACTTTCTCTGATCGCAGTCGCCAACGGGATTGCTATCGTGATCGCGTATGTGTGTTCTCCGCTTTAGACGGCAGAACTCTTTGCGCGACCTTCCCCTATCCCACTAACAAGCTGATTATTTCTATCTATTTGTTGCTGTTTACCGCGTTCGTTGATCCGGAATCGATATTTCCCCTTACTAGTCGGGTATGGGTGGAATATGAGCTCTGTAGTTGGGAACTCGGCCCTTTTTTTTTGGTCTTTGTTTGATTTAGTTCCTCGTCGATGGGCAATTTTTACACTCCACTACGTTTGGTCTCGATCTGCCGGTTGGGGAATCGCCTCGGGCGAGTTTGAGTTCTCAATTATTTGTATATACCCTATGCTATTTGCTATTGACATGAATTATGTCCGTGAGAATACGTCTGCGTAGTGTTTTAAATGAATCACTCGAATATACTTCTGATTATTAGTTTTCTACATGCTGGTTGAATAATTTTTATTTAATTAAAATATTTGTTTGTTGAAGGCTGCGAATAAATATAAAAAAAAATCGTTACTGCCAAGGGGTAGAATCGTAATAAGAAAAATTTCGATCAACCTCCCATTGGTTGTTGTAATCATGTGGTAAATTAGTTCATTGTGCTGAAGTGGTAACACTGTATGCACTTAGTAAACTACATTATCGACATTGATTTGCAAATAACTCATAAGGCCTCATCCACCAGTGCATATACATGCTGTTTTCGCGAGAGTTTTTTTTTTAAGTTGCATAGATTTTGTCATGTTTACTCCGTTCAGTCTTTGTCAATGTTTCGAGAGAATTTTCACATGTGTAGATTTTATTTTTTATTTAAGATTAAGTTAATGAGAAAATTGTTTAATTTATTTAATTTAGTGTTCAGTTGTTTTAAATTAATTTCATTCATTTAAATCTCTAGCGTTCTCTTGTCTAGTAGTTTTCTTCGATGAATTGTGCGGCTGCGTTGCACGTAGTCGTGAGTAGGATTTTATATTTATACGACTGTTCAACCTTGTAATTCAGTTCCTTGGTAGACGCAAGCGTGAGTAAACGTAATTTTGTAAATCTTTGCAGCCATTTTGTATTACATTTTTATATCGTAACTTAATTCGTATTAATTGTGTTTTTATCGTCCATCAAGGAATTCGCTAAATAATAATTGTTATTATATTGATGTGTACACATTATAGATGTAAGATCCTTTATTATTTTTGTTCGGGAAGATATTTTAGTTTAAAGAGTTAATTTTTCGTTTTAAACTTTGCTATTCGGTGAGTAGAAGCTTTGCGCTTGCATTTAGATTTTTCTTTTGTTAATTACTAGTAATTGTCCACGGTTAATTCAATTTGTTTTAATTTGAAACCACGTGGATGGTTTTAATAAAAAGAATTATCTTCCTGAACTAATTAATCTTTTGCTTTGTTATAGGATTTAGCATTGTCCTATTGTAATTTAGAATCAGTTGCAGTTTTTGATTTAGGCTAGAACCCTCTGTTCACGGGTTTTTTCCTGCAAATTATAATTTTTTTTTTATAATAAATTTCTGATTGTGAATTAACGTCCTTGGGTTAAAAATACTATTGTTTTAGTTTATTAAACCTTTTCAATTTTTGGGGTATTTAAGAAAGACAGTTTTCATTCACTCACAATTTACTTTTTGTGATTAGATTCAAGTTTAATTTGCGAGGGTAACCCTGACGTTAATTGTTCTTTTGCGCCTTTTTATTTTATCCATTGAGCTAGCTAATTTAATTTTTCCTTAAAAATAAAAAAAATAAATTAATTTTGTATTTTCAAAATTCATTTGTTACCTTCAGCACACAGCAAACTAACTGAGTCAAACTAAGAACAAGTTCTAAAGTTGTTGAGACATTTCAATGTTATTTTTTCTATCATGGATGGTTGGAGTGATATGGGTAGATCAACATGTAATTATTTTAAGCCTGAAAAAAATTTAAATATCGGTAACATAACATCTGCATAATCTTCACACCATCAGTTTGGTTCGTCGCATGTTTATGCAGATGTAGACAAAGCTTAATGTATTGTTGGATGACTGTTTGAGTAGGCGTATCTATGCCGTCCATGTTGTTTTATGTTGTAGATTATTTTATTTATTTAGTTATTGTTGCAGTTGTGGTTATAGTTTGCCTTTGGTGTGATTGTATGCGTTATTTTATTTCTATTATTATAATATAATAATAATATAAGTATATTTCGTAATAATACCACTACAGAAAGCTGTCAAATTTACAATATAGGTAGGCATACCGCAACTACAATTGTCAGATAATATAAAAAAATATAAATAAGACGTAAATATCAATAAATATAAACTTATACATATACATATTAAAACAAAGGAAAACATAATGAAAAACGATAATAAAGGTTTCCTTTTGTAGGAAGTCTTCGATATCGTAACATTCCTTTTCCATAAATATACGTTTTGCTTTAGTTTAGTTACTTTAGTATTCTTAATAGGAAGTTATTTTACTTCATCCAGAAACCTATTGTACAGTTTATACCCCCCAGTAGTCGACTTCCCTTCGGGTAAATGTAAGACGGTGGAAGGGTACCTTTAATGTGTCATGAATGTCATATGTTGACAGAAGCAACATCAAAATTAGCAGTGCCTAAATAATTTCGTCAAAACTCAAAATTTCTTGTGAAAATAATGGTCGAGAATGAACAACATCATTGACTAAGAATTGATTAACCTACGGCAGGGCGAAGATCAACCCAAAAGGCAAGGCTATAGGAAGAGCACTCACGGGTGATATAGTCTTTTTGACAATGCATTTGAAATGTAGTAGTTGTCAATAAATTCTATTATTATTATTGTTATTAATTCATGTCTTTGTCGACTGTTGTATGTTAATTCGTTTTTGATGTTGTGAATATAGGTAAAAGAACTCAGGATATAAGTACTCGGTAAGGTAAGTATTTGTTCCCTTCTGAAATAGCAGTGTTACTCTCACTGCTTTTTAGATTGCACAGATACCGGATTGCCCTTTTTGGTGGGACAGAGATCCTATGTGCGTCTGTTGAGACACCCCACAACAGTATCCCGTAGCAGACCAGAGAATGAAACTTCGCATAATACGCTGCTTTAGCTGCTTCGTAAGTGCAATATGCAGTAGTCTTCTAATAGCAAACAATGTATGTGTCAGCCTATTCGCCAACTCGTTGATATGGTGCCGCCATCTTAAATTTGTGTCCATGAAAAGTCCTAGTAACTTAACCGCCGAGGATTGGCGGCGAGGATTGGTTCTCTTGGTTCTTAATAATAGCCTCTGCGTTTTTTCGATGTTTACTTTTAATTTGTATGCAGCAAATCATTTCTCTGCACTTTCAACAGTGCTTTGCAGCTTTTCTGTGGGTTCAGTGCTTTGACTAGCAGCAATGTGTCGTCTGCGGACGGCCTCATGAATACTCGAAGGAAAATCGTTAACGTAAATTACAAAGAGAAGCGGACCGAGGATGGAGCACTGAAGAACCCCACAGCCTACAGAAACGATTGAAGAGATTCAGTGGTTGTCCTCTCACACCATAATACTCGAGTTTTTCCAAGAGAATACAGAACTTTAGTGACATTTGCTTTTAGTATATGAAAGTGATTAAGGATTTATTGTGAATAGAAATTCGAAATTCTTTACGATTTACAAAATATTATTTGCATACATGATGTCAAAGAACCGATGTATTGTATAGCAGTAATAAATAACAGACAAAATAATGAACAAGAAGAAACACTAACAAAACAGAAGTAAAAGCAAATATCAAGAATTTAAAAATTCTGTAATCGACTACAGCTCTTTGTTCACTAGCAGTTTTCTTACTCACATAGCTTCTCCTAATAACACGAAGCAACCGAAAAATGGTTAAAAAACGAATTCAAGACAGCAATAGGAAGAGGCTCTTTGTGATTACATAAAGAGCTTTAGATGTGTATGTTAGACATTAACTTTAATATACTTCGATGACTACTAAAGTTTTAAAGCATCAATCTAAATTCAGGCAAATTTATCGTTTTTACAGTTTCAATTATAGCAAGCCCCGATGTACTCTGGGGAAGTTTACAAGTCGTTAAACCGAGCAGTTTTACGATCCCGCTGTGGTAGTGTTGAACGTTCCAATAGTTGGGTGTCGCATGGGAATGGATGTATAAATATATAGGGGATGCAAATGCTTAACGTTAATGTTAGATATCTCTGCTTCTGTAGAGGTGGATTTTGGTGCGAATTTTGATGATGATAATAATTTAGACGGAAAAAATATTGAACTTCCAAGAAAGAATTTCCTCATTATAACTATAAAACCTTATATGTGGTTAGTTTAGTAGCAGATAGCATTGGCATGGTTCGATTAACACAATTTTTGTAATTACTACCAACTTTACGGCGCCAACGTGGGGCCTTTAGAAAGCGTTGGCTTACCAAACACCTGTGGGCGATGTTAATGAACTAGAAAACCGTGTATTTCAAACAATGCAACAAGTAATACAGCGTACGCCATTCAAGCAATAGCAAGCGATGCTAAAACATATTTGGTGGCTGCAGGAAGAGAATTCACACAAGTTAATGTTATAAAGTATTCTGTGTTATATAGTGTGTCCACTAGATTGATACTAGGTATAATGGACGAAAACTTTTTAAATTGTAATTTAATGGAGTTTAATATTTGGGAAACAAGTCCTGATTGATCTAAAACTTAGGGGAGTATAAATTTCTTTGGACTAGGGCTCACGTGCGTACAATCAGCAATGAGAGGCCGAATCAATTAGTGAAAGAGGCGGTGCCTAGGGTGAATTAGGTATGAGTTAATTTTGGCCAGCGTACTTGAGAAAGCGTTTGGTGATGAACTTGATAGTGATTGGCAGGACAAGTGAGATAATATTTTAAATGGGAGGTGGACTAGGAAATTTATCGGTAATGTTACACATTTAGGGAAATGAGGGTGAAAAAGAAATCAAACAAGGTCTTGATCCTAACAAAATTCTTTAATAACACACTACCGGTTTCGCTCTATCCGAGCATCCTCAGGAGAGATAAAGAAATATCATATAATAAGAGTGTGCAACAATTATTAGCAACATGATATTGTATAAAATTATTTTTACCTTAGAAGTACAATTACATACGGCCAAAAAAAGGTGCCTACCCCAACAACTTTGTGGCATTGGAAATATTGAGGCAACAGCTCACTAGTAGAGACCTTTCATTAGTCATTCAATTTTCGAGTTCGCCCCCGTTTTCAAATTTTACTCGCCAGATGACCTTCTGCATATATGGTTTTCAAGTATTCTACTACGTTTTTAGCACAACATTACTTCAGTTTGGTTTTATTTATAGATGGCACAAGTTTATTGCATTTTTCTGGAATTTTCTACTTGTATTTAAATTTTAGTCTAAATTTTTCCAGAGTCATTTTAGATCCTGAGTTCCAAGTGCTTACATCTATTTTAAATAATTTTAAAGTGTTGTTCGTTTATACTTAAGTGTTTTATTCTTTATTTAATGTTTATTCTTTACAAGTTCTACTTTAGTTCGATTATCTAATTTGCACTCTCTAATTTTATTTTAATTTTAAACTTTGACCATCCTTAACTGATTTTAAATTGTGGGTATCTTTTAATTTTTTTTACCATTTTACTTTACTTTCTCATTTATACAACAAACAAATAAAATTAAGGAGTTTCACGTATTTTATTTGTCATTTTTAAATATGCTATTAGTCAGAAAATATTGGTTAGATAAAAAAGGTAATGAAATGTTGGTTACAGTTTTTGTTCCTTAACTTCATCCCATAACCCGTGTCTGCAAATTTCGTAACACCTTGTATATTTGTATTAGAAGCTGTGAAACCCGCCCAAAAAACCTTCACCTTAACAAATCTGCACAAAATGCGGTTTTCAATGGGGATTCCCTTTCGAGTGATCGTTTCGTCTTATTCAACCCGTTTGCGAATCGGTAGTAGGGACGTATAAAAATAAATAGAACGCCAGTAAACGAAAATAAAATCCGGAAGTTGAATACGGGAATCGGAAAAAAATTGGTGTGTGAGAATCCGGGTCGAATCGATAAGCTGTTGGCGGATGGAAATTGGGAAATATATATGGAAAAAGGGGGAGACTTCTGGCAACATTAATCATCGATTGTGAACGATGGGGGGAACGCGATTTCGAATCGGGGAGAATTGGCAATATAAACAGAAATAAAATGCAAAGGCAGTTTGTATGATTTAAACTTCCAACGGTTGTGGCTGATGTCGTTTCTGTGTAAGTGCATGTGATTTTCTCTTTCTCTGCTTCAAACCGACTGCTGTCAAAATAAAGAGGAAAAAATGCTGCTTTTAAATAGATATTTATTGCACGCAGAAAAATGCATTATTGGAATAAAGAAAACATTTTTGCACCCACGTCTCCCCACGTTGGGCGCAAAAATTATTTCTGGCACACAGCCCGGTATAAAAAAAAATAATTTTTAAATATAATGCTTTAATTAAATCATTAAAATCCTATTTTAATCATCCTAGTGTGTATTTTTATTAACCTTAAATCATGATGCCAGATGGCATACGAGGGAGTTCTGACTACAATAGCTTATTAGAGGACGTTCTTACGCTAAAAAAAAAAAAAATACGAATGGACAGATACCCGTCTTTTATTTTTAGTGTAATCGAGGACCCTATGGGGTACTGTTGACCGTTGTCCTTTGCTCTTATATTCAATATTGAAGTTGTAACGTGTCGTTTCACGGAAAAATTAATTTCAATATATATTTTGATTTAGCAATTTATTTTATCATAAATTGTAGTTTATTTGATCAATTTTTCGTGATACGCTCGTTACGCCCGCATTTATATCGTTAATTTGTTTTCGTCGGCACGCGTCTAAGTTTGAATTCTTAGAGTATCGCGTCCCCTCCACGCGGCGCACATTGGATTGACATATGCTTGAATCCCCGCCAGCGCCGCTTGCCTATATAAACCGTGCATCTACCGAGATCGAGGCAGACTCCGCCGATTTCCGAATCTCTCCTGGTCATAATACGTTGTCGTCCCACGGGGTGATACAATTATAGCCGCTTACCGATCCTGTAGGACTGTATTCTGTTGTCGACCCTCAGGGTGATACGTTAACAGATTCTTTTTCCGTTCTCGCAAGGTTATAGTATGTTGCCGTCCCACGGGGTGATGCGATTATAGCCGCCTACTGATCCTGTTGGACTATATTCTGTTGTCGTCCCTCGGGGTGATACGTTTATAGTTCTTCCGCCCCACGAATTAATTGGTTACGCGGAGAGATTATATCTTTTATTGTTTATTTCACGCTCAGATTTTTATGCCGCCCCCTGTATATTGTTAATACGAGAATTATCGTAGACCAATTTCTGCCGTAAATTATGGATATTTCATTTGCAACGATTAATCCGATGAGCGTCACAAAGTAAACGAAAACCCCGGTATATATATTTGTACATTTATTTCCCGTGCCTTCTCGGCAAATTAACCAAAAACTCCGTTAAACAAAGCGAGTATTTCATCATAATTCATTGCTGAATAGATTATTGTTATATGTCAAATATTGTTTGTGATTTCGCTCTTTTTGTCGTATTGTTGATCTGAGGAGTAAAACTACGGAAACCAAGTATTTGTTTCACTAGAGTATATTATATTTGTTGCGTACTTCAAGCAAGAACCCTGCATAATCACTCACGCACTGAAGTTACTTCACTAGGGTTAATTGTAATAATTGTACGACGTATTAGTACGCGACATAAAGAAACATCTTCGCGCGTAATTTTCAATCGCACAGCTGACAGCAATCTTTGCCAGCGCCTCTACGGAAGAAGTAAGAATTACGAGGACGCTGTTACAAGGGCGACTCATAAAGTTCATGAGCGAAAGTTAAGCGCGCGATAGATTATCTTTTAACGAAAGCTAAAGATAAATCAAACATTAAAGAGAACTTCACACACCGAAAGAAACGTCGTCACATAGTAGTAAATTCAAGTAAAATTGTGTAACATAGACACTTATACATAAAGTATCAAAGTTGTTGAGAAAGTAAGATAAAGAAACATTTTCTTTATCTTACAAAAGATAAAACAAAAGAGATTTTATGTAAAAATGTGGTTCGAAATAGTCAGCAGTGTAAAACAATGCAGATAACGATGTAATTATCTCAGGTAAGTAATATGAGTTCGCTTAGTTAGTAACGATTACGTTTTTAAATAGTAATTCCAAGTCTTGCAATTTATTTTAATCATAAAGTTATAAATACGTTAAATGCTAAATTTCAAAAATTATTTTCAATAGGTATAAATATATTTATAATTTTCATAATTGAAGTAATCCTATGAATGGTGTTTGGATTTAAAAAAATTAGAAATCTGTTACACTACATGTTTCAGCGAAACGCCATCATCAGGTAATGATTTACGTTGATTTCATTATACAGTATTAGTCATAAGTATGGAATAGGCAATTTATCTCCGTAAATATGAACTTTATGACAAAATGTCATTAATAGAAGTTTTTTTACTAATTATTCTTTATCTCTTAACCTGCTCGTTGTTTTTTTATGTCAACGCATTTCCATGGAAACGTAATTTTTTTTTGTTTTTTAAATGGCAACCTAGCAATTTTTTGCTGATTTTTGTTCCTCTTTTTTCCTTGAAATGATCCGGTATTTTTTTTTGTGTAATTTGATAACAAAATTTTAGAGAAAATGGCCATTATTTTATTTATTTACTAATTATTCTTTATCTCTTAGCCTGCTAGTTGTTTTTTTTTATGTCAACGCATTTCCATGGAAACGTAACTCTGTTCCCTTTTTTCATGTCATTGTGACGTACCTTTCAATAAGTTAACAAATTAATTTTATTACAGATAGTTTTATTAATTTGTAAACATGGTGAAACTGTGAAACTGAAAGAATTGAAATCCTCATGATGGTTGGTTATGGAGATCGACAACGTTCACACCAAGCTGTTTGTCATTTATTTAACAACGTTCATCCTGGAAGAGATCCTATTGTACAATCCACGGTGTCTAAATTGGTTAGGAAATTTAGAGAAACTGGAAATGTAAAAGATATGCCAAAGTCTGGACGTCCGAAATCAGCCACAAATAATGATCAAGCTCTTGATGTATTACTAAGTGTTATGGATAATCCAGTTACGTCAACCACGCAACTTGCTTTGAATAATGATATTAGTCAATCGTCGGTTGTTCGAATATTGAAAAAGAACAAACTCAAACCCTACAAGATACACCTTCTCCATGAGCTAAACGAAGATGACCCAGACAGAAGAATGCAGTTTTGTGCAACAATGATGGAAATGATTGATAATAATCCAAATTGTCTAAACAACATTTTATTTTCTGATGAAGCCACGTTTTGTCTAAAAGGATTTGTGAACAGACACAACTGTCGATACTGGTCTAGTGAGAATCCGCATTGGGTGATGGAACACCATACACGGCACCGTCAAAAACTTAATGTATGGGCTGGTATTATTGGGCAGCACATAATAGGCCCATATTTTGTTGATGGGAATTTAACCTACTCCTATTACGTGATCACATTGTACGCGATATTGTACAATTATTTCCGGATGCAGATCGACAAGGAATGCCAAACCGAGATATTTGGTTTCAGCAAGACGGCGCTCCACCCCATTATGGGGTAGATGTTCGCCAATTTCTGAATAACATTTTTCCCCGTCGTTGGATAGGACGTCGGGGTTCTATTGAATGGCTTGCTAGGTCCTCCGATTTAAGCCCCTTAGATTTTTTTCCTTTGGGGTCATTTAAAAACTACAATTTACAAAGAAAGACCCCAAAATTTGGAAGATCTGGAAGCCAGAATAAGGCATGAAATCGCACAAATACCACCTAATTGGCTGCAAAATTCATTACGCAATTTTTATGACAGATTAGGTTACTGTCAAGCTGCAGAGGGTCTTCAGTTTGAACATTTAATTTAAGTTAAAGATTATTTGATTGAATAAAATAATGGCCATTTTCTCTAAAATTTTGTTATCAAACTACACAAAAAAAATACCGGATCATTTCAAGGAAAAAAAGAGGAACAAAAATCAGCAAAAAAATTGCTAGGTTGCCATTTAAAAAACAAAAAAAAATTACGTTTCCATGGAAATGCGTTGACATAAAAAAACAACTAGCAGGCTAAGAGATAAAGAATAATTAGTAAAAAAACTTCTATTAATGACATTTTGTCATAAAGTTCATATTTACGGAGATAAATTGCCTATTCCATACTTTTAACTAACCCTGTATTTTAATATTCAACGTAAATCATTACCTGATGATGGCGTTTCGCCGAAATATGTAGTGCAATAGATTTTTAAATAAAACCTTGAATGGGAAGGACCATTATTGTTGTTTCTATATTTTTTAAATAAATATATTTAGTAGTCACAGTAGAAAATATAACAATAATAGTGTACAATAAATCACAATATAATACCTTATCACTTAACGACGCTTTGTATTATACCTAATATCAGAAGTTAAAATTTCTTACGACTGCTCTCCGAGTTGTTAATCCAGAATACTTAGAGCACCCTAGACGTAGACTTGAAATATGACAGGCAAATATTAAACGTTAATACTTACCTCAGCGAATTGCGCAGATTCGAAATGAAACTAATAAATTTTCCAAATTTACGTTTCTCACTTAATTTCCGCCTCTTAACTGTGCACAAAGTTTCAAATTCGAGCACTTAAGACAAAAGCTCGTTTTATCGTTTAAGTTGAAGGTTTGTAAATTTTTAATTCCCTTATTTAACAATCTCTTTTAGAGCGAATAAATGTTTGACTGCGCCTGCTGGATAAGGAGTTGCTGTTATTGTTTTTTTTTATGTGAAAGGTAACGCTTTTATGTGGAGTTATTGCGCGTTGGATGGAATATAGTGTGCCATTTTTCAAATAATAAACAGGTTCGTTTTTACAGGGTCAAGAAACATAATGTTTGTTGGAAAAGTTTGTTCTTCTAGTATCTCGTTCTTTTGATTACTAATTAAAATGTTCAATATCTTATGTGCTTTACAGACTTCAATTTTTTTTATCCTTTCTGCATGAAGAACTTAATGGATTGGTGTTTGGTCCTGAGGAATTGTTGCAACTTCTCTCTTCTGTCCTGCCACACCATAAGAGCTTCGATATCAGACTAAAATCAAATTTTGTATATGCAGTGTCATCTATACTTCAATCAGGTAGTCAAAATGTTAATTAGCTATTAAAAAACAAAGCATATATATATAATCTTCAAAATTTTTAACTTCGGCCCCCTATAGAATAATAATAATGAATGACTTTATTGCCATAACATTTATAATATTTTTTTATTTAATTTTAAATTAAATTTTTATTTAATTTATAATAATTCTCAGGTCGATCTACAGTTACCAACCTTGCATCAACGTCTCAATTCATCAGTGAGGTCTTGAGCATCCTACTCGTCAAGTTGAGTTATTTGGGTTTTGTTCCATCTGCTGTACGTTTGCTTAGATCGTAGAACTGTTACAGCTCTAATAGTTTTATTCTTACCCCTGGTGTACCGCAAGGCTCGAATGTGAGTCCCCTGTTATTCGTGCTCTTCATGAATGATCTGCTTTCGCAAATTGATCTTCCTATACTTGCTTATGCTGATGATATTAAAATATTCTCGGAGATTTCTTCTATTGATGATGCATGTCGACTGCAGCGTGCACTAGACACAATAGTTGATTGGTGTGATAACTTCAAACTTAAATTAAATGTTGAAAAATTTTGCGCACTCACCAGCACCTTAATTCGCAAGTCTGAATATAGGGATCTTGGTGTACTTTTTGATAGCACCTTTACCTTCAGATTCCATATCGTTGATATATGTTCTGCGGCCATGAAATTTTATCATACGTATCTCTAAATACTTTAAACATATTTCTCTCTTAAAGACATTGTATTATGTCCATGTTATGAGTAAGCGTGAATATGCTGCTTTGATTTGGAACCCATTGTATGCGTGTGACTCTCTATATTCAGATACTATCCATCATATATGTTTAAAATTTTTGTCATATAAATCTGATGGAATCTATCCTGAAAGAGGTGTCATTCTTCAACGTATTGCTGTAGTCTGGCACCCCGGGTTTCGGAAATTTAAATATGTATTTTTGTTTATTCCAAATCAGCCTTGTCAAAACAATGTTAGGGTTTCCACTATTCTTATTGTTGTAAATTTTGTTAAGAATTTTGATTTAATTGTTTGTATCATTTTATTTGGTCAGTTGTGTATAGTTAATTTCATTTATTTGTACATTTTGCGTACTCCTGTATATAGTTTATTTGCTAGTTTTTCCTTTGCGTTGCGCTGTGCGTTCATCGCACGTATATGTAAAGTTTTTATATATGAGAATGTAACCTAGAGGCCCAAGGAGTTATCAGATAGACGAGCCCGTGTATAGTCGTGTTTTGTTGTCTTGGTTACCGGTTATGGTAATCCTTTTTCAGTTTAAGATGTAGTTCGTTGTTTGAAGTTTTTATAAATCGTCTATCTTGTAATTCTTTTGTTAAATTGTATTAGATAGGTGTGCACATACATGTAAGGCTTTTTAATAATATTCGTTTTAGAAGTAATCGCGTTTAGAGTTTAAATTTTCCGTTTTTTTTGGTAGTTATAATTTAATTTTATTTTATCACCTCGGGGTAGGTGAAGTGAAGCTGTGAGCTTGTTTTATATTTCATTTTTAATTTTGGTTGTTTCTTTACGTGATTTGAATTAAATTTTTAGTTTGCTTTGAATTTTTGAAACCACGTGGATTTTTTGTGTTATATGAAATTCGTTCTAGAACGAAATCTTCCATTTTGTTTGCTAAAGGATTTGCATTGTCCTTTTTAAATTGTAGAATCTTATGCAGGTTTGTTTTATGCCAGAATCTTATATTCACGGTTTTTATTTATCCTGTAAATTGTTTCAAATGTTTTTTTTTTCTTTTTTTTTTTAAATAAATTTAATGATTGTAAATATCACCTTAAATAGTTCTTTTATTTTTAAATCTGCCATTTCAATTTTTGGGGATTTTAAAGAAAGTAAATTTTGCAAAAGCCCACTATTAATTTTTAAAAAAAAATTTACTCTGAGATTTAAGAATCTCTGGCGCCCTTTTAAATTCATTTTTGCTGAGCTAGCTAAATTAATTCTGTCATTTTTAATTTCTCTTTACTTATATGCTTGGACCATCAGTTCACAGCAGTATGAATTTTTCTCTGCTAAGGTTGAGCTCAAGACATAACAGCACCTTTCTTGTTATATCCTTTTGCGAGGACAGACATCATGAGACGGGCGTCAACTTGCACGCTTTCGAAGGTGGCTAATAGACATGAAGAGGATTTATTTAATATGATTTGATTTTTCTTAATTTTATTTGATTTTTTTGACAGTTGACATTATACTCTTAAAAATATTTTAGGAATTTATTTGTACAAATAGAATTTAATTCTAACGTTTTAGTTCTCAACATACTTTATTAATTCACCATCCAAATAGGGACCCACGGCATACTAAAAACCTAGTTACTATTCATTCACTTTAAGCTTTCAACGAATATGAAATGCATATTTTCATTGTCCGTTCTTGCATATTAAAATATTTCTTTTGTTCAGTGTTTGGGGAAACGATGAACATTGTAAAATGCAGCAAATAAATTGGGTATTTCTGATTAAATTCAGAATTGAAAACGGAACAGGCCACATACAGATTAAAACCTTGTAAAATGCACAAAATAAGCCCCGCGGGCACTGAATTAAAGCTTTATTAGGTACGCCGTTAACCGGCTTTATTCTCCAACGCGAAAAACGTCATTAGTATAATCTACTTACTATGCGAATTTAATATTATAATTGCCTTCGCTCTGCGTATATTCTCGTGCAGCAAAACCCCACAACTGAGATAGAATTATTATTTGATGCATTTTTATCTGAGTTTCCCTTTGTTCGGGGATTTAATTTACTGGTATATACAATAGCATGGAACGTGTAGCAATACAATGCTAATGAAATGTCAACTGGTGGATATTTCTAATAACATTTGTTCGATACTAGTTCATGCATTGGCTTCAAATTAATTAGATGGGTGTGCGTACTAGGCTTTTGTATCGGTTGCAAATAGGCGGTTTGGAATATTCCCGGAATTTAAATGCCAACAATGAAGTAATGCCGCACTTGGAACTAGGTATTGTGATTCATTCCTACACTGCATCAGATCATTATGACTATGCACTCATTACTACGGCTTACGAACGCGTAAAATCGTTATCCTTTTAACGTATTGTCATGGAGACGCGTAGAGTGTAGATGACTTCTCGCGATGAACCATTGTCATGAGAAGTTATAATTGACGCGGTAGAGTTTTTCTTCAGCGTTGTTAAAATGGTAGATAAGTAAATGGGGATTGTATGCAGGATGTTCCGCTGTATCGACTCATTGGAATTTTTCAAATTTCTAGTAGGAGATGTATGTTGTAGGCTTGCGGGCTGTACACATAAAAATTTAAGTGTTTTTTTTTGGTAAAAATCACTTTTTTTGATAATTCTCAATGTTCTCAACACAAAATGTTAAAAATTTTCCCATAATATAAGTATTTTACGTGAATAGTAATTTAATTAATTTTCAAACATTGTAATATTACCAAGAAAAGCATTAATACTCTCAGGAAAAACTTAAAATTTCTTACAATTTGGAAAATCACAGTTGTCTGGTACAAGTTAGACGTAGGCACACGTCGTTCTGCTTTCTTGTTATTTTGGAACTAACACACTGATTATTAGTAAGTGGTATTACATAATTCATCTTACATTTTTTTATCGCTCTTTTAATGTTCTAAAGCCTGTTTCGCACTCTACTACAATTTGAACATGGAATATCCGAAACAACTTACATGCACGTTGAAATTAACCCTAAACCAAGGTGTGCTTTTAAGGCACAATTGATTTTGAAATTGCTGGAACTTTGTAAGTTAACTGCCCACAGACTGGAGGATTTTTGTATTCTCAAAATAAACTATTTAACACAGAATGACATAAAAAATTTTTAAAAATATTTTTTCCTATTTTACTAAAAAAAATTAAACATAATTTACCGACACGTCCTACCAAGGTGTGTTTTTGAGGCACGTACTGTTATTATACTATAAAATGCATTGCTACGTTATTTAAAACTAGGTATGTGGGTAAATCTCCCGTAATAAGATATGCTTTATATTTCGGGACTTTCCCCTTGTATGTAAGAACTTCCAGTTGCATATGAAGGGGAATTCCCTAAATGCGTTTTGCTAAAACAGTCAGCTTACAAACTGCATTGCTATCAGTGTATTTGTGACTTTCCTAACGAACGCATTGGCCGTTTTAGGTGTCTATTGGTTAATTTTATTTCTTTTACCTATGGAGAGTATAGTATAGACCAGGTAAGCAAAATAAAGTTTTGATTGACCCCAGTGAAAATAGATTTGTTGTTTTATGCTTATTTGGTTTTGAAATTTATGCAGAAAGTATGACCGATTGGTTGACTGACCGACGCCGGCCACTAACTGAAAAGGAGTTGCTCGATGCATTGTACGAAAGTGATGAGGATTTGGGAAGGAATGTAAATGATGGTGAAGATGAAGAAGAGCCAAATGACGAAACCTCTTTTAGTGAAGCGGATTATCAAGAAACTGGCGATGAAGAAAGCGATGAACAAGAAGGAAGTGACGATAGTGATGCTAATGATGAACCGCCCGGCCATTCGAAAACTTTTATTGGAAAGATGGTACCGAGTGGAATGCCACGCCGATTGCCAAGGGAAAAACACGTGCACACACATAATTACAACAGCTTTGAACAAAGTGAAACTTCCACCTGGAGTGCATGTTGATACTCCTTGTGACGCATTCAATTTGTTTTTTGATGATACGGTTATTGTATTGTGGTTACTTTCACTAATAAGGAGGCTGTTCGTATTCTTGGCGATTTGTGGAAACCAGTTGAAGACGTTGGAAATCCGTGCTTTCTTGGGCCTTTTGATTACTGCTGGAAGAAATAAACAAGGAATGGTGGACTATAATGAGCTATGGAATCCTTTATATGGAAATCCTGTTTATCGAGCGTGTATGTCACGAAATAGATTTACTCAATTACTAAGATTTATTCGTTTTGACGATAAAGCGACCAAAACCCTCCGAAGGCAAAAGGACAAGTTGGCACCAATTATAGACCTGTGGGACCGTGTTAATACAAACTTGCTGAAATATTATCTTCCTGGCAGTAATCTAACCATCGATGAACAACTGGTGCCTTTTAGAGGTCGTGTATCTTTCCGACAGTACCTGCCAAGCAAGCCAGATAAGTACGGTATGAAATTTGGTGGATATGCGATAGTGGAACTAGTTATCCGTTACGTGGTATACCGTACTTAGGAAAGAAGGTCTCAACAGAGCAGAAAACTTAGCACAAAAGGTGGTTGAAGACCTTTGTGAACCTTTCTGAGAACTAAAGGAATATTACGTTCGACAACTTCTTCACCAGCTACGAGCTTGCATCCAGTTTGCTTACCAAAGGCCTAACTTGTGTAGGAACGCTCAGGAAAAATAAGCGCTGCATACCACCAAATTTTTACCTCACAGCGACGGAATATTGAAAGCAACTTGTTTGGTTTTCAGAAGACAATGACATTGGTATCTTATGTACCTAAGAAAAATCGCTGTGTCATATTATTATCTACAATGCACAACGACTCCACCATTGATGAGGAAAATAAAAATAAATCTGAAATCAATAAGTACTACAATTCCACGAAAGGAGGGGTGGATACTTGATCAGATGGTACATACATATTCAGTGAAACGCAAAACTAATAGGTGGCCTTTGGTCTATTTTTTCAATATAATTGATGTGTGTGGAGTAGTTTCATTTGTCATTTGGAGAAATATCCATCCTGACTGGCATATTTCCAAAAAACGAAGACTTCGCAAAATTCTCTTACGAGAAATTACAACAGAATTAGTACTGGGGCAAATTAGACGTCGTAGTTTGAGTGGCTTGCATAAAAGTCATACTTACAGAGAAAATACTCACGTGCACAAATTGCAAACTACATAAATAACTTTGAAATATTTTACTATCTTGTACTATTTTTAAATTATATCTTCTGACACACAATATTCTTTCTATATGTTTTAATCTTACTGTATATCTACTACATGAAATAAATAATGCATATTTTGCTATTATTTACATCAACAATGTGTACAAATAGATGTGTGCCTGTGAGGCACACCTTGGTAGGACACGTTACGATAAAACGTTGGTAGGACTAGGGTTAATCCAGCATTCTATAAATACAATGAACCGATAGAATATGCAACCAGGCGAGACTCATAGTCTGTTGTAAGAATCACCACTATCACTAGAAACGGACCCGAATTTCTGTCTAACAGCCGTCATCAGCGCTCCTCCAAGGGTATAAACCCACTTTCATCGTTAATTACATCTCAAGTTTTACCTACAATCACCTATTAAGTGAAAAGGGTTCAGTTTAGAGGGGCCATGTACCAAACCCTCATCCGCAAGCGAGTGTGGCATAAAGCTGGCAATGCAGTCATTGAACTAGCTTGGATAGTTCATAGACTTCCGTTAGGTAGCTTGATGCTACAGTCTCTTGCGAGTGAGAGTTTGGCAGCTTTGGCTCATAGGGGACGCACAAACTAAATTCCTTTTCACTTAGTAGGTGACTGTACGTAAAGCTTGATATATGATTAGGGATTAAAGTGGGGTTTATACACTCGGAGGAGTACTGATAGTTTTCAATAATGTTATTTAGGTAATTTGCATCAAAGAGCAGACTTTTCAAGACATCATTGGAACCAGCCTGTACTATAACATAATCATCATGGGTATAGTCCTTAGTTAAGCCTTCTATCTGATCAACTACATTACGGAATAAGCCATTTGGTTTGTAAATTGCCAACACTTCAAAACGACGTGCATCCCGAATTACTTGTAGTATCGCAGCGGAGCCCCACACATGACTATCACCAATCACAAGAATTTTTGAAGATTTTTCATCCCCTTTTCTTGCTCTCCTACAATCATTCTTCTGTTTGTTAGTTTCGGTCACATGTTTCATATTTCCCATTTCTGTAGGAATGGCAGATTGAAGTTTTAAACTTTCCAATTTTTCTACGACATTTGTATGAGTGTGTGTTGAGTTTTTCTGGTCCTTTACTGTTTCTCTTTCTACTAAGCACGTTTGCATCGAAGTTTGAATTTGAACTGACACGTGGACTACAGCGTTGGTTATTTTTCGGGATAGTTCACCAATTGTCTGGTTCAGGATCTTAATGTCTGTTTGGTTGGTACACTCATGTTCTTCGATGTCCTTATTAGATGAAATGGATATAAACTCCTATTATGAGTTGACGATATGCATTTTTCTGATTCTTTGTTTGAAGGATCCTTATTTTTTTTTTGCGATCGCGTTATAACATATCTACTCGTCGAGTTCATTATCGATGTATTATATTTATTGGTATTACTGCGTATAAAAATAAGATTTAGAAGAAACGAGCTATAAGTAAGTTATCTTCTTGGCAAATAACCGAAAAAGCTAGCAAAACAAGAAGATCCGTAAAAAGAACTGAACGGAGAAAACACAGAATAATTCCACTATATTTGCACAAAAGTTTTTGCAGTTTATCCACATTCCTAATAAATTATAACTCTCGTCTGGTGACATCTTCTATCGCCTCTTTGTTTTTAGACATTTTTTTTTATGTTTCATTACGTCATGGTAAACCGTTCTTGGAATCGCAATCATACGCAGTCTGGTTGTCGTTTATACGAGCCATCTAGCGGGACTGATAATCCATGAACTATCCGAGCTGGTTCAATGACTGCATTGCCAGCTTTATACTACAGTCGTTTGCGGGTGAGAGTTTGGCACGTGGCTCCTAGGGAGCGCACAAACTGAACTCTTTTTCGCTTAGTAGGTGATTGTACGTAAAATTCGAGATGTGATTAGCGATGAAAGTGAGTTTATACACTCGGAGGAGCGCTGATGAGGCCTGGTAGGCAGCAACTTGGGTCCGTTTCTAATGTTATTCCTCTTTTATTGCTCTTGCTAGTATGGTGATTCCTACAGCAGACCAAGAGCCCCACCTGGTGGCATATTCTATTGGTTCACAGCGTTATCTGTTAAAAACTTTTAATTTAAAATAGGGTTAATTGGAGATTCCATTGGTGTACCAAAAGTTTGTAAATAATATTTATTCAGAAAAGAAAAATAACATTGATTGCAAACAAAACGTAGTAATAATATAAAACTATCTTTAGAAATTGTAGTGTGTAGTTAAACTAAGAACCATTTTTGCTTCGAAATATCAATTACTATCAATTCGATAGAAATATTTGTAAATAATGAAACATCAAGAGATATCTACATAAAATTATGTATTAATTGCTAATTCATCATATTCTATTTTGAAAAGAGAGAAAAGAAACTGTATTTGAATTTTTTGAAGAAATAACACTAGAAATTTGACTTTTCAACAAGTTAATGTTGTTATTAATTCTAGATACGCTTTATACCTAATAGTAATTTCTAAACTAAGAATTTTATTCGCCAACCTGTTGTAGACTCTTGAAGTTTCCAATCACAGCTTCAAGTTATTGGATATGTCAATTACTGACAATTAATAATAATATATTAGCACTGTCCAATTGCAGAGGGTGCCACTGCAGTCATTATTCTGGCGTTGATCATGATGGACGTTAGGGGTAATCTAGAATAATTAAAAAACCTTGTAGCTGTACTAATTTTTCGACCTTTCAAAACAGTTTATTGATATATTGTTTCTTCCTTGCTCTATTGCTCTTTAATGATAATAGTAATAATGTTTGCATTACTAATCAAATTCCGCACTTGTAGGTATTATCTGTATATTTTTTACGCGCAAATAACCAATAATAATAATAATAATAATAATAATAATATATATTTATTCAGAATGCCAATCTAACATTGGTTTGAATCGTCATACAAAATAAATAAATACAAAAATATATGAAGTAATTGTATAAGAACGTCATATATAAAAATAACTATACAAAAATAAACACAAAGTCTATTCATTTACGTATTTCCTAATGGTATAGAATGTCCTCTCCAATAACATCTGTTTTACGCATTGTTTAAAAAGTTTAGAGCAACCAATTGACCGTACCTCGCCCAGAAGACTATTATAGAGTTTTAGATTCATTAATGCCGGAGATTTTTTTGTTAGTGTTAATTAGTGTTGTGGAATTGTCATAACATTCAATTGTCTAGTTTTGCGCGAATGCATTGTCTTATACGATTCAAAGTCATGTATGTGTTCCTTAATGTATGTCAATGCTTTGTAAAAAATAATGCAGGGGAAGGTCAATATTTTTTTTATTTTTAAATGTTTCTCTACTACTGTCTCTATAAGGTAGGTTGAAAATTAATCGTATAAAACGTTTCTGTAGAATAAAAACTCTTAGCGGCCATTTTGAGTCGAAACTGTACTTCCCTTTTTCTCCCTTTATGATTGGTGTAAGTGAAAGAAGAATAATATGTATTTTCTTTTGAAACAAAACAGCAAGTTAAGTTTCTTGTCTTATCTATTCGCTGAATTAACAAAATATTTATAATAAAAATGGTCCGCTAAATAGCTGGCCGCCATTTTTAAATGTAGCAGACTCCAAACAGCGACATTGCATATATACGGGGTTTTGTCTTTCACAACTGTTATATGCTGCTTTAAAAAGGTATATTTCATAATTTGAATTTTTAATAATATTCTGCAAATACTTTCCGTTTGCAATTTATTAAACATTTCTTATTGCTGGTATTAACAGGATGTTAAAATATGTTAAAATCAGCAAGATTGGTATAATTTTCAATTTTACATCTGCAAAAAAAATTGTTCGAGCTTAATTATTTCGAATACATCGAATTTACAATTTGATATTATAATGGGGAAATTTCCATTATGCCATACAGCGACGTTAGTACGGTTTTAATTATCGAAAATGCATTAAGCTGAATCAAAGCTTTACCAAATGCGAAATATTAAAAGCCAACAACAGCACGGATCAGCGGAATATATACACATATATTAATAATACCCTTTCATCTAGAAATAATCGGCTATTTGTTAATATTCTATCTCCCATCAGAATACCGATCGCAATGCGACACGTCACTATGCAGTAAGTTATTTCGTTGATAGGATATTGGATGGATTCGACAGGTAATCGCACAAAATAATTGACATTGTTATTACAGTTGTTACTATTATTATTGATAACAGCGACTGATTATGATTTTAGTAATTCGTTGTGAGATGGATATTCGAGTGTTGCCAATAGAAATGGTATTTTGTTTTTAGGAGGGAGAGTCCCTCCTAATTAGCGAATTGAATTGACTAGGGGCTAATATAAAAATATTTGTTATAACTAGTACTTAATAGCGTGCAGAGATCTTTTGATTAATTTGCATTAGTAATGGGAAAATCGAATAAAAGTCTCGATTTTTTCCAGTATTTTTATGTACTCGATTTAACAAAAATTTCAAAGTGGAATCACGGATCGGATAAGTTGGAATTAGTTCAACTACAGAGACAGGTTTGGAGAATTGATCTAGTTTACAGACTGATCTAAAACCGAAAACTGGGCTGGAAATGAGCTATAATCTACAGCAAGACGAGAAAAAACAAGCGAATCTATATTGCCACAGACATCCAGACAAATGAGAGTATTAGTGTACCGCAATGAATGATTTTGGAATGTATTCGAAAACTGAATAGCCTGACAGACCGCAATAAAGCGGTGATGGCGGCTCACGATGACTGTGGGTGTATGCAGTTGGTTCTGAGTGACCTTAGCAAAGCATTCGATGTCACACGAAATATTAATTAAAAAGTTATATTACTATGGAATACGGGGTGCAAGTTACAATCTCATCGAATCGTATTTAAGAAATAGGATGCAGGCCGTAATATGGAAAGGCCAACTGTCGGAGCTGAAACCTATTAGATATGGTGTCGCACAGGGATCGGTGTTGAGCCCACTCCTCTTCATAGTATATATCAACGATCGGCCAACAAATGCTCGTCACCTTAAGGCATGCCTATATGCAGATGATGCGGCTTTCATTGTACACAAACACCAGTCGGGAAATGTCATGACAAATTTAAAAGAAAGGTGCGATACCAATAAATTGAAATTTAATACGGATAAGACCCAAGTACTCACTATTCCTAACACGGATGTATCATCTGCTAAGTTTCTCGGACTACACATCTTCTCAGGTCTCCAATGGAATCACCATATTCAGGAAATAACTGTGAAGTTATACTCTGCGATTTATACCATACGCAAAGTAAAAAATGTCTCCACACAAAAAGCGGCAAAATTAACTTACTATGCTGGATTTCATAGTAGCGCATCGTATGGTATTGCTGCAAACTTCTCCTAGACCCCTCACCACAAACTGCACTAAACTGGACGACACACTGAACTCTCGTGTTCAGTATTTCTGCTGATGATGATAGCTTTGTTATCGAAACGTACTTTCAGTTTAGTGCAGTTTGTGGTGAGGGGTCTAGGAGAAGTTTGCAGCATTACAAGTACCACAGTTTGGAGTATTTTTGTCATCTTATGGTATTGTCATTTGGGGAGCATCTCCAGCTGCAGAAAAGGTGCTACAGCTCCAAAAGCGCGCGGTTCGTACGTTGTGCGGAATGGGTTTTAAAGATAGTTGTCGACCGGTATTTAGACAAGAAAGAATACTTACTCTGATTAATGTGTATGTACTTTCTTGTGTAAAATACTGCTGTGTACAGACTGAATTGAAAATGCAAAATGAATTAATAAAAATAAAAAATCAAATTAGCTAGCTCAAAAGATAAAAATTTAAAAGGTGCAAAAGAACAATAAACTTCAGAGTTACCCTCGCAAATTCAAACGTGAATTTAATCACGAAAAGTAAATTGTGGGTGAAAGAAATCTGACTTTCTTTAATACCCCAAAAATTGAAAAGGTATAATTTAAAATAAAAGAACAGCCATTTTGAATGACGTTAATAACAATCAAGAATTTTATTATATAAAAAAAAGAAAAAAAGAATGTTAATTACAAAATTTTGCAGAAAAAAAAAAACCCGTGGAGGTCCTGGCTTAAATCAAAAACTGCAACTGATTCTAAATTACAATAGGACAATGCTATTTCCTATATCAAAGCAAAGGATAATTAGTTCAGGAAGATAATTCTTTTTTCACTAAAATCCACGTGATTTCAATTAAAACAAACTAAATTCGAGGAACACTAAAAATTTACAATATAGTAAACTAAAAGCAAGCACAATGCTTCTATTCACCCAAACCGAGGTGATTGATAAAATGAAAATGAAACAGCAAACTAGAAAACCAAAAATGAACTCTTTAAAATTATAATGAGGGAATTAAAACTAAAATCTATCTTCCTGCAC